>OMNW01006634.1:5807-19646 GCA_900303245.1 Selene dorsalis | reverse complement strand
TTTTGTAGCACTTTTCCGTCATTTCCTCTCCTCTGGTGAGTGAGTGCACGTCTCTTTGCGGGAGAGGAGCGCAGATTTTTCGCTCTCCTGCTTTGTTTTTCCATCTCAGCTGGCTTCTCTGGGAGGAAAATCTAAGTCTGCTGGAAGAGAAGTGGGTCATTATGAGAAAACCTCCCATTTACCAAATGTCTGATGATGAGACAAGAAGGTCCAGATGACCTACTTTTTCCTCCCGATGTCGTCTTGACCTGTCAAAATGTTCCAAGGACAATGAGCTCAGTCGTGCTGCGTTTCTTTCAGAGGGTTTAAACATAACTCACAACTGAATCCACATGAGCCGCTGTGTTTTGGGGGCTGCAGATCTCAGTGTGTGCCAGAGCAAACTGGTGGCACAGATCACACAGCAGCAGCAGCAGCTGCCTCCATGCAGTGCCACTGGGGTTGCTGATATTCGACACCCTGTTATTTAAGACCTATTTTGGGGAGCTTTATGGTTAAGCAGGATTTTAAAAATAACCCTGTAATTGGTATGTCGGCTGCCGCTTGCTGGAAGCTGCGCGAAACTTCTCTGTCAGGCCAGAGGAGTCGGAGACGGAGAGACGTGGAGCTATTAGAATCAAATCACATCTGGCTCTGGAGATGAAAACATTTTCCAGATTACTGTGGTTAATGAGCCACATCACTGAGGCCAAGATAGAGATCTTTGGAGCTTTTCTCCTGCTTTCCAGTCCACTCTTCGTCATCGGACATATGTTTGGGCTGCGACGGCATAAGTCACAGCAGCCTTCGATAGATAAGAGGGTTTATTACGGCTGTTTTGCATTCCACTGTGTCTCATTAGCTCTTCGCCATCTCTAGCTTAGCATTTCTCAGCAGCAAGTTCACTGGGGTATCGCTTCTCTTCTGTTTCAGTAGCCGAAGCTACTGCAGTATATACTAGTGGATCAAATGACCGTCTGTAATGTGAAGTGGGTCGCTTCTAGTGACAGACCCGCAGAGAATTATCAATGGACTGGACTTGTTTTCAGGCCTGCAGCTTTTATGTCTTGGCTCGGTCTCATTCCTCTTATCTGTGTCAACTCCAGATGCAACAGGCAGCTGTTTGCTGCTGCTGCTTTTGTGGGAGAAAACAACTTTCCCCCTCACCAACACAGCAAAAGACAGTCCAGCAACAAAGGCTACATCCTCAGTAATAGTGGTTTTGAGTGCACCGTGTCGTTCTCTGAGCCCTCGCCAATGAGTACAAGCCAAGATTTACCCTCCTCCATGTCCTTGCTTGGCTGCTTCTCTCTTCTTCGGCCTCCCTGTGATAATGACCAAGTATTGTAATCACAGCTCGAGTCTGTTTCATTGCTTATCCCTGGATGTTTATCGTCAATCGTCTACTTCAGAGAGCCAGGGTCTGACCTCCTGCCTGCATCAGCTCTGCTAACTTCACCCTCTGTATGCTAGTAGATGGGGATCATTTCACCATGAGCCCTTCTTTCCTGTTGATATGTCGATAATCAACTTGCCGCTTCTTGATCGCTCCCAGCTGATTTCAGGTTTCACATTTGTTTTTTTCTCTGCAGGAAAGGCTGTATATTTTATGTATATTCTCTTTTAGATAACAAGCTGCACAGCTGGTCAAGATATCTGTGACAGGCTGGCTGGCATTGCTGCTCATGGTCTATCTTGGCATTGTGTCATGACTGTGTGCAGGCTGCTCCTATATTTCCTTGAAAAAAAAACAGCCTGTAGTCAGTGTTAATGGAGCATATGGGCAGTGTTCCCAGATTCCCATAGAGAGGACAGGGCTCGAGCTCTGCAGCCGGCTGGTTATAAAACACGACCTTGTCTCCAGCTCATTTGTAAGGCTGAGCTTAATATTTGATGATGCGCCGTATTTTTCTTTCTCTGGCCTGTTTCATTTATTTAAACACAGCAATGTCATTGCACGGCCAGGCATAACAATGACTGATGGATTCCCAGGTGGTCTTTCAGCCGTGGCCAAAACTCTTCAGCGTGCAGGAGGCAAGGTGTGTGTGTGTGTGTGTGTGTGTGTTGGTGGTGGTGGTTGTGGTGGGGGGACAGTCCACGTTTCCAGCAATCGCAGATGTGAAGTGATGCAATGGTTTATCTTGAGTGCAAAGAGCGTGTTTTTCCGCTTGTGTGGCTGGACAGAAACCTCCAGGGACGCTGGCTTGTGTTTACAGCATCTGTCTGACCTCCTGGTCATGACTGTGAGCACAGGGACTTAATACACACACACACACAGACACACACAGAGACACAGACACACACAGAGACACAGACACACACAGATGCGTGAGACACATGAGGTGATCTTGTGCCTCAGTGTCACATCCCATCATGTGGGCCGATTATTATTCCTAGAAGCACACGTGCACACACTTTTCATTCATTCATTCATTCATTCATTCATTCATTTACATACATGCAAATATGCTGGAAAATAGGCCACTAATCAAGGATGTTGAGCATTTGCACTTTTCTTATTTTGTTCTGGCTCATTAAAATGTTCAGGCATAAATTAGCCGTTACATAATTTAAACGTTCGTTTCCAGTGCTCTTGAGTTATTGTAATGGCCGCTCTTCGCCAGTAGGTGGCAATGCGGCCTCTGTGAGCTCCAGAGAGAGAGCAGAGCTGGAGTTAAAAACAGACCCTACAACTACAACACAACACAACACAACACAAGTGGTGGATTGGGACACAATCGCTAATCACCTGGTGTTAATTGGAGCTGATTTCTTTACGCCGGGAGGTGTCTTGAAAGTGTCTGAGGCAGTCAGATTATCGGGATTTGCATAACTGCCAAAATATCTCTGTAAAAAAAAAATAAAAAATGTAATGCAACATAAAAGCATTTAAAGGGATTTCATACTTTGGGATTAGAGCAGGGTTAACAGGATAACACAGCCGAGGAGAGAGAGAGAGAGAGTAACTTTCTCAGGTGTGTTTTCTGAATGAATTGAATGAATGAACTACATAAGCGCAGACCGTGGCACTGGAGGTCTGCTTGATTCATTTCCTTCAACAAATGTGCATTTCAAATCACCTGTCTCCAGCGTTCACTGAATGTGAAAGCCTGTTGTGGGCTAATTGTGCACTACCTTAGACAAAAAGGAGAAAAAAAAGGCATCGATCAATATGCAACGCCGTTCTTAAATGCACTTAATTAAACGTTAAATAAACTAAAAGCGGCCGTGTGTCTCTGCATTGATCCCAGACTTGATGGTGTCCTCATCAAGTCCGGTGAGCTCGTAAAAATTCCATTAACTTTTACCAGGCATCTCTTTCGTCTCAGTTTCACAGATTCAAATCTTTTAATGGAGCTGGCAGCAGCACAGCCCTGTGTGTGTGTGTGTGTGTGTGTGTGTGTGATGCATTGCCGGTCTGCTGTGTGATGATGACTCTTGTTGCCTCTGAAAATAGTCGCACAGTTACGGGGGTCTCTCAGCACAAACTCCCCGCTTCCTTTGACTCATTCAGACAAATCATTTGTCCACCTGCTCGTTGACGTTGTTTATGGATTTGGAGCATTGAGACATACGTACATTAAAAGTCTGCTCTGTACTGCTGTCAGTGCTCGTTAAGACTGCCCCCCTTTTTATTCCAGAGGTATTGTGGTAGCATGTGCACCGCAAAGTAGGATAATCCATTCCCACAGCTGGGTAATGAATGCATATCTCTGGGCTTTTTTCCCATAGAGATTGTTACGTGACTCAGACTGTCTTTTCTCTAATGCAGTGTGACACCCACAGCCTCACCAGAGCATATGTGTTCAACAATTAGCCAAAAGACCTCAAGGCGTACTCTTTCAATCATTTATTCTACCTACAGCAATATGTCGATGTGAGGGCAGCACCACGCCATCTCTCTTCTCTCTCCACCATTCATTGTTGCCAAGAAAAAGAAAGAAAGAAAGAAAGAAAGAAAGAAAGGGAGGAAGTGCTTTTCAGAAAAGGTCCCCAGTGTAAATGCTTTTGGCTGTGTATCATAAACGAACACATAGTCATTAACTGGGGCCGTGAAAAACAAAGCACAGAGATGCAAGTGACAAGTTCACAGGAGCAGCTGTGTTAGCAGCTCTGGGACGAAGACGGTTTAGAGACAGGACGCTCCAACGACCACTCAGTTTCCTGTATCTGTGTCTCACCAAAGTAAATATTGGAGTCATTTCTCACGAGCCACATCTCCTTTGACACCGAAAATGGACAAATCAAGAGACCACGCCCACTGTGGAGACAGGAAGTGTCGCTATACCATTTCATATCATTGGTGCGGCTCGTAATGAGCCATCTTAGCTTAGACGTCCTTAAATACGAACATCAAGAAGCTACAATATCTGATTTATCCACTGTTTAAGTTTAGCATGTGAGCAAGCACCTGCTAGGAGTCGTGCACCTTTGTCCACCTCTGGTACGTAAACTATTAAATATATCAACATGATAGTTTGTCATGAGGTTATATTATACACACACACACATAATTATAGACTTAAATCCCTAGAATATAAACGCTGCATGCAGTAGGTCGGACGATGTCAGGTCCATGTTTCGGTGTATATTTGGAGAGGCTGAAAACGGAGCCGGATCCGGAGCCGCTTTGGAGTCGTCATGTATAAATAGTGGTGCCGGGTGATGTTGGCAAGAGGGCGCAGAGCCTGATGAAAGAGACTGAAATATGATTTACATTCAGTCAGCACAGGGCCATATTGTGAAAGAGAGGACAGAGAGTGGATGGGAGGGGCAGGCAGAGGTTAAAGAAGATGAAGATGGAGATGGATAGGACGGATGACGGAGAATCAGTGTGAATCGTGAGGGGGGGGGGGGTTAAGAGAGGAATCCAAATGAAGATGGGGTTCATTTTTTAGCAGGTGAAGCAGCTCGTATGTCTGATTACCAAATTATATTCATGTTTCAATAATGATAAGCTTCATCACGCTTCCACTTCAGGGCTGCACAATCATAATGACACTTTTCTCACCCTCCCTCCCCACATCTTTCTCTCCTTTATGGACGAGCTGGTGTCTGTCTGGTTTCACTCCTGCTTTAGATCCAGATACTGTTTTCTATACTTCTTTACTATAGAAGTACTGAGCACGTCTTCAGCCTGCATTAATGATCTGCTAATGTCCCCCTGTTTGATTTCCCAGTCAATACTCACAGGATGATTCTGCAGCCAAGCTCCAAATCATTGGATGTCTGTCAAACTTTAATTCATCTGCTTGCCGCTCACTAGATCTGGGTCAGATTTGTCCTTCGTAAATGGACCCAGTTGGGGAAAAACCGAGAATCACTCTGCTTTAACAGCTCCCACCCCACCCCAGACCAGAGTGGGTCTGAGCGAGGAGGAGGCTCTTCACCCTGTAGGGGTCCGAGGAGGTGCAGATATTGTGAAATACATGAAAGATGGTGATGATGATGAGGTCGTGGCAGAAAAGAAAAGTGAAATTAATCAGCATATATTAGGAAAAAGTGCAAGAACCAGTGAGCTTTGACTGTCTCCAGCTGTGTCTGCAGCTGCTCCGTGGTCCGCCATGTGAATTTATAGGTCAGATATCAACATAAGCCGAGCGAGTGAAGAATTTGCATGGATTTGCTTCAGCCTCCCCACTACCCCCCCTGTGCGGTGGTGTATCCACTAATCATGGGGATTCTGCTGGAATAAATCAATTTTGCTGTGAAATTTCACCGCGCCTTAGGAATTACTGGAGCATAGAGTTAGTTCAGGCAGAACACACTTAAGTCCTGCTCACATTAGCCGAGTAGCATCAGCTGTTTCATTCATGCTTCGCAATCACTGGCAGCCTCACCAGCTGTGTGACTATCAGCTGACGAGTTATGCTCCATCACAGACATGCAGGTGCAACCGTGGTGCAGCGTTTGGTTTCTGCATGTTCACACTGTCTATTCTGTATATTTTTAGTGTTTGTTAAGGGGATTATTTTCTCAGCGCTGATTATATAACCATTTCCTGTAAACGGTCAGCTCCATCAGTCCTGTGAGTGTCTTTGACTGGAGCTGTCCTAATTAAAAATTAGGAAGTCAATAATCCATGTCTCAACTACACACAATCCCTCCTCCCCTTTGTGGCTTTCCTGTAGCAAAGCTAGCCCCATGGGGAGTGTTAGTAAATGCTATAAATAGGAGCAGCAGGTTTAGGCTGAGAGGCTGAGAGGCTGAGAGGCTGAGAGGCTGCTCAGCGGCCGGCCAGCAGCTGACAGCCGTGGGTTGCGTTGGGCAGATCCCAGGTGTAAATGTGACGAAGATGAGGATCAAACTGTCAAGGATGCGAAGGTGAAGTCTGTCAGTCAGTCAGTCAGTTTGGATCTGTGGGGTTTGGAAAGTAAAAACCAGTGAAACCCTGGTCACACCAGAAATGCACTTGACCTTCTTTCCTTCTGAATTTATTTCAGATTAATACCAACTCGAGTTCGCAGTCACTTTACTGCACCATTATCATGCAGCTAAAGCAGTTCACCCACCACCCAACCAACCCTGTTCTGCTGTAACACGGCATCCGAGTTATCTAATCTTAATTAAAATGCATTAGCTCCACATGTTTGCAGCGCTCCATTAAAAAAACAGAGGTTTTAACAGAGTGGAAGACAAACCACCGCTGCTGCTGCTCTCCTCCCTCACACAGGATGCAGGAGAGGAGGAATCTGACAGGACACCACCACAAATGCTGCCGAGGGGAAACTCTTGACTAAACGTTGCATCATGTATCCCCGCAAAAAAAAACAAAAAAAACACACACATTCACACACAGTCGGGTATGAAAACACATCACAGTCTTTTATATATATATATATATTTGTCAGAAAACTGGCAGGGAGGATAATGAAGCGCACGCTGTGACCAGAGCAGCGCTGTCTGTGCCCTCGGCCCATATATCAAGATGGTATGAAGTGGCGCGGCTCTGTTTGTTTGTCACCATAAATGTGAATTATATACCCCGTTGGCTTTGTTCTGGTTTAATAGCTACGTCTAGTCTTTCTTCTTCTGTGTTTGTTCACTTCCTGCGCTGCACGTCTGTGTTGCGGTTGTCCGTCCCTGAGCTTTTCGCTTGCATGTTTTTGCATATTTCGCTCTTTTTGTGCTGTTCATCAGGTTTGTGTTCTGCGACTTTTTCACTTTTTCATTCAGCCCGTGTGTTTTTAGGCCTGTGGTCCGTCTCTTAATCTATTCCCTCCCTTGTTTCTGGGCCATGTCTCCTTTGTGCCCATTACTGCCCATGAGTGCTTGAAATATTGATGTGGGTGGTTCTCGCTGTTCTTCTGTTTAGTCATAATAACGGCGGTCGATAGAGAATTGGGGAAAAAAAAGAAAAAGTTTTTGCACTTCTGCTGGATTGCAAATGGGAACACTTGCCACAACAAACAAAAACAATGGCGGAAAAAAAGAAAGCAGCTGCACAGAGACAGAGAGAGTGCATAAAAGCTGAGATGACCTTCAGATGAACAATGCGCACGGTTGTGTAACACGCTTTCAGTTCAGACACGTCTGTGCAGCTGTGGGTCAGGAGTCGAAACCGTTTTGCACACGGATCGCGAGGTCGTTGGTTTTTCTAAAATCCTCCCGGTGTGAATATAAAACCCTTCGAGTGGCCAGTAAGAACAGAGACGTGCTATATATTATATATATAAGTTTTATCAGTCATTTATGAAGTGTTAAAACAGAACAGGACGCTCCTGTTCTGTCATTCCTGAATGGGTCTTTTGTACCAATGTGCAAAAAACTTCAGAAGGAACAAACAAGAAAGGAACAGATTTGCGTGCTAGTCAAGGCCGTGTCAGCACTTTTCTAGTTCAGTTTTTCTACTAATTTATCGAGTTATATGCAGAATAAAATGAGTAAAAGTTGTCTGGCCAATTCTTGGGCTGCGTGTTTGTTTTCTCATGGGCCATGAGACATGCACAAGCACGAAAACAAACACACACACACACGAAAATCTTCCAGCTGTCATTTATTGATAATGGACAGAATCCTTCCAGATGTGGAAGAAGCCTGTATCAGCCAGAGGTTTAAACTCCAGAGGATGACTGCACTGTATCTGCTAAACATCAACGTCTTTGGCTTTGTTACTGTGTGAATATTAGAAAGAAAATCTTTTTAGTTGCAAGAGCTGGGGACAGTGCTATTGTTAGACAAGGTATACAGTCGAACATTGTGCACAGTGGCCATGCATGAACACGCAAAAACATCTGCAAATTGATTTCATCATACTCTGACTCCTGGTTGATTTTCCATCTGCTCCCTGCAGCTCGGTGACGGCCTCAGGAAATGAAAATCAAACAGGAAATAAGTCATTTTTAAAATAATAGTCATCTCATTTTTTTCTGTTCGTCTTTAAGCTCAGTTGTTTGTTTTTTTTAAAAAAGGTGATTACTGTACATCAGTAAACATACCAGACTGATGTGTCCACATGTGAATTGGATGTTTTTTTGTTTTTCTCCCTGCAGATGTCTCTTTTAAGACGATGACCAGCCCGTCTTGCTCGGCCACTCGAGACACTTTGGTGTTTGGACCGTGACGACAAGTAACCTTTACAGTACATGTAACACGCAGCAGAGAGCCCTTTAATTACTCTATAGTAGTTTCTTTAATTACCAACAGGATGCCTGGCGGTGTGCTGACTGTTATATATATATATGGGAGCATGTGGAAGCGCAGGATGACAGGAGGCGTGTTACATGAGTATTTAAGCTTTTTACACCCTGTGTTTTGCAAATAAAACGTAAATCCCCTGCTGCTTTGTTAAAAACACACACCCACTGTTAGTGCGAATGATTAATGCGACGTTATAGCTCCTCCTAATATCACACCTCTAATATTGTTTGTGATCCAGACCCCTGACCCCTACTGTGAGTCACTGGGAGACTGGTTCAGTCTCAGAGTATTCCTCCAGGTAGCTCTGGACAAACACCGAACAGCTGCACCTGCACAGCATCAGTCTGAAATGACCGCCGCTAAGACCCTTTGGCTCCCTGCTTTGAATTGCCGGAGAAGGCCAGCCGTGTTTTTTCGAGAAGCGAGTCCAAAGCAACTGGTTGTCTCAGTCAGGCCCAGTGATTTGTTTACTGTTGTCAATCCTCATGAGTCATGTTGGAGAGCAGACACTTGTACGCCATGCCAAGCGACACATAAGGCAGCTTTCACAGCCAGAAGCACTCACTCCAAGAGCTGTCAGAGGGAGCGTGCTGCGTGCAGTGCCACTGTGTGTTGCCGATTCACTGATGTGTGCACCAATTGCAATTGACAAAGAAATCCTTTTCTCAATTTAAAAAGAAGTACTCAGGCAGCGACTCATGTGTGAGGGACTTATTTTCCTGGCAGGCCTCCAATAGGACCCCGTACACTGACCCAAGTATAGTGCTGCAGTAAATAAAAACAGCATTCAGCATGAAGGCTCGTCGGTGATTGACAGAAAAAACAAATAAGAAAATGGTAGCTCCTTGCACCTGGACAACCATATGGGTCATTTTTTTGTACGACCCACCTGAAATAGCAGCCCTGTGGTAGAAGGTGTGGTGGGTTTAGTCTGAAACAGTTGAATCTAGGTCCAGTGGCTTTGAAAAGGTTGTGGTCTGGGTTAAAATAAGTACTTCCTAAATGATAATGATGCTCGTTGTTGTCGTGGTTACAGTAAAAGCAACCTAGGCAATTTTAGGACCTCTAGATGTCGCCTGGCAACAAAACGTAACGTGTCATGCCATTATAGCCTTCTGCACAAACAGCGTATAGGCTCTTTTTTATATTTTCTATAGGAGCTGTCTCCACCCAGACAACGAAAGGGGCAGGATGGGGAAGAGGAGGGTATGAAAAAGAAAGATGGAGGTAGAGGGGGGTAATGAACAGAGAGTAACCCCAAAATAAGATGGAGGTGGGTGGACGACCTCTCTCTCTCTCCTCCTCCTCCTCCTCCGAGATGTCACATCTGATATCGAACCCCTGGACCTGATCGATTTCAGCTGCTACTGTACCGTAGCTCCACCAACTCCACTAAAAGCACTTTGAGCTATTTCCGAGCTATTTGAGCTCTTTCAGGTGGCGGAGAGACGGACAGCAGCTCCGTAATAACTACTATTCAGTCTCATCACAACAACTGTTATTTGCTCAAAATGTAAACCTATTGATTAGGATCCATTTTCAAACTCCATCCCATGCTCATAACCTTGAGTGACAAGGCAGGCAGTTGGATTAATGCTATTGAAATATTATCAGCACATAATAGCCCATGTGCTGGCTCTCTCCCTGTGTAAAATACTCTGCAGAGCACTGGGATAACCCCACTTTCTGCAGGTTAAGACAGTATCACGCCATCTGAAGTGAACAGCTACATCTCTACATCTGACTTCCTCTCACCCAAGTGGCAAGTTCGCCGCTGTGGGTGGAGGAAAAATAAAACCTCAGGGCTCTGTTTTTGACTAATTGACTTATTAAGACTGACATTTTTTTAAACCGAGGATGACACCACGGAGGGAGGACCGACGGAGAACGTTTGGAGGAGACGGAGGCGGACAGCCCTCCGCCGAGACCTCGCGTGCGATCCAGCGTGTCATTAAAGTCCTACCGCTGGCTTGTTAGAGGACGAAAAAATGTCCACGGATGACATGAGACCATCAGCGTAAAAAAAAAAAAAAAAGCGGTAAAAGTCCCTGCACGTGTGACAGCGAGCTCGTAGCTTCCTGGATCCGTCCATGCTCTGCTCATTTCTCCCTCTAATAGGCACCAATGTGAAGAAGGTAGAGGGTGAAACATGTCACCTCCCCAGGCCAAGAGCGCGTGTACTGCTGTTACCATGGTTTTTTTTTGGGGTTTTTTTTTTATCGTAGGCGACTGTCACACATGAAATGGTCCCAGATGGCCTTTTTGGTTTTATTTCATTAGCTGAGCATCTTTTTAAGAGGATCCAGTGATTTTTTTCCACGGATTATCTCCCGCGACGGACTCGTGCGTTTAGACAGATTTCACCAAGCGCCGTCCCCCTATTAACTCTGTCAGTCTGTTGGAGATACACACAGACACCCACCCCCCTCTTCCACCACCACAGCTCCTACTCACGCTGCCTCCCTCCGTCCTCGGTGGCAGCCTGTGCCAAAGAGAGCATATGGCTGGGACTCAGAGCGAGATAGTGCCACCGCTGCTGTGCATCCACTGATTGTGGCTTGAAAAATCTGAATCATCAGCGTTCGGTCTATTTTCAGGAGCAGCATCAATCACCTGTTTGATTACTGAAATGTTTTATTTTAAAGTATGGATGGACTAATCCAGCTATTATGCATCCACCCATGCTGTATGATATTGATCTATTCTATCTTTCATAATACCTGTTAATCATTTCTTAACAATTGCTGCCATTGTTTTTTTTTCTCGGCACATTGTTAATGTCTCCTCGCAGACTGGCTGTTCCTTTGTTTCTGAGAAATTGCCTTTGTATGGGCTCTTAGCAAACAAAAAAAAAAACAAAAAGGTTCCTTTTAGCAGAAACATGAATTTGAGTTTGAACCAATCTCCAAGTTAATGTATTTTTTGAGAAACCCATTTATTCTCAAATCCCACCGTCTGTGCCGAGCAACCCGGAGATGGCTCAGCTCTGCGGAGTAAATGATAGTTGAACATAGAAGAAAGCTGGAAAAATATATGTCTGAGCTCAGTCTGCTGAATTTTATATTCTCTCTTTATTTAGATAAGATGTTACAGCAGCAAAAACACACATACAATTAGACAGTAAATAGCAGCAGACGAGTGATAGAGGTGCCTGTGATCCACTGTGTGCAGCCTGAAGACTCTGGGTATCTCTCCTGCAGGTGCAGCAGCCTGTCAGGTGTTCCTGCATGATCCCAGTCACTCCAGTGGCTCAGGCAGGTGTGCTGGCCTTCCTGATCAGTGTGTTTTCTTGCTGCAGACCACACCGGAGGAGATGATGAGGATGATGCTGCACAGACTCCTCCACAAGGAGTGTCGCCTGCCTGTTGTCAGTCCAGTTTATTATTCAGGTCAACACCCAGGCATCTCTGTAAGAGAGTCCACCAGCAACATGTATGTTTTCAAAGTGTAATCTCCAGGCTCTCTGTTGCTGCTGTTTGCTTTTGTTACCGGCATGCAATGAATCATGGGATAGTTTGAGCCTTGAAGGATCCACCAAATGGTCCCTTTGTTAGGGCCGTATTGGAAGAAGCCTTCGAAATGGAACAGCGTTGATGCAGATGCCCCTGGATTGAGACGTGGCTGTAGGCTCAGTCAGATTGTGTGTCCGTGTGTGGCTGAACAAACTGCAAAACACATGCAAATAGGCAAAGCACACAACAGAGAGGCACAGACGACACATGCACACTAAAATGTGACGGTGGGTTTGTGGATGCACTTGTGTATTTCGTTGTGTTGTGAATATTTGCAGCCCTGTTATCGCCAACCCTTCAGTTAGATTCGTGTTTAATTCACAACTAAAAAAACGTTGTATTCTTAATTCACAGCACAAGTGAAGTGCACAGTAGCAGCTCACCAGAAACCCAGGGAGAGATAAATGTTTGAGCCGCTTTAATGGCTCTCAGTCAGTCACATTCATGAAGAAGAGAAGTGATCAGGGAGCTGTGGTTAGCAGCAGCCTGGGTGGGCTCACACTTCACGTCTGCGAGCCTCATGTGATGTGAGTGCTACTTCAACGAGAGAGCGGAAATAACAGTTACAGAACGAGAGAGTCTGTGTGTGTACATGCCTGTTTTTATTGAGGTGTGTGTGTATGTGTGTGTGATAACCGTAGGAGAGTATGTAAATGACCATGGAGGCATTTCGGGGATTTGTTTAATGGGACTTTTGAGGTCCTTTTGGTGCATTTCTGAAATAATGGTTGACACCTTCAGCAGAGATAAGACGACCAAGCTTGACAGACACAGATTTATGCATGCATATGTCTGTCTGTGTCTGTGTCTGTGTGTGTGTGTGTGTTTCGCAGTGTGTGGAGTCGTCACATGTTTGTTGTCACTCTGCGCTGACGCCAGGGAAGAAGCTGTCAAAAAAAAAAAAAAAATGCAATGGGGAATACATTTGATTTGCAAATGAAAAAACACACACATACATACACAAGGCACATTTGCACATGCCTACTCAAACACACAGACACAGACACAGGTGTGTTTGTTCCCTCCCCCCCACAGGGATGGTTTGCAGCTGAATAGGTGCGTTGCACAGGCTGACTTCTAAGTTTTGACAAAATGCTTCCAGGGGAAAGAAAAAAAACCCAAAACAACAAAAAACCAGACACAAACCCTGGATGAGCCAAGGATGTGGTGTTTAGCAGCGGTGTAGCGTTTTACCAATGGAAGCTTTCGTCACCACAAGAGTGGTGCTATTAAAATTCAACCGAATGCTGTTTGCATCACCTTTCCACTCCACTCAGTGTTTACTCCTCGTGCTGTGTTCAAGGTCGTCTCTCTTTGCACAGCAACAAAGTTTCGCAGGAATCAGCAGCTTCGACATCAGCAGACACTTGGACTGTGCTGTATCATATTTGTGTATTTAAAGTATGCATGTCAGCGTGTGTGTGTCCTGCAGCGTCACCTCTCTGCCTCCCTCGAAGGTGTTTCCTCTGATATCTCCCTCTCTCCCTCTCTCTCTCTACCACCAGGAAGTGACAAGCGTCCACACCTCCCCATCCAAAAGAGTGATGTCCAGTAGTCTCACACATCAGACCATGGATGCAGCTCAAGAGGACACCGCTCTGTGTGAGTACAGTTGGGAATTGTGTTTTTTTTTTTTTTTCTCAAAAGTAAAAGGCGTCTGAAAAAGCTTTTGATGCAGCCTCCACTGTTGTAATACCATTTGAAGGGA
>OMNW01006633.1:1089-12495 GCA_900303245.1 Selene dorsalis | reverse complement strand
CAAATCCTTTAGCCTGTAGATCAGATAGCTAAAATACAGCAGTTGTGACGTCAGACGATTCGTGCACCAACAACTTGCAGAATACTTTAAAAATTTCCTCACTTTTATCTTCAGGGCAGTTTAAATCTTTAAGTATATCATCTGTATCTCCAGATGTTCCTGTTTCAACTAATCTGTGCACCCTGAAATTTTTTAATTTTATCTTTTTGTGGTTTTTATTGTTGTTCTATTCCTTGGCACCTTTTTGATTGTGTTTTTTGTTTTCCTGCCACTTGCTAAATAAGCAGCCAACTGGTCTCTACCTGAGTATATTCCCCAGTTAAATTAAGGGTAATACGAAATGAAAATTAAATGAACTAATATCAACACACTTTGTGCTGTCACTAACTCTTAACCATCAACATTTAACACTTTATTGACATTCATACTACTGAAAAACTGAAAGCCCTCCTCATAAGTGGTCAACAGTCCATTGGAGGGGTCTCCTCAATGAATTGAAGAGATAAAAAAGATAAGTAGATTATTATAGCAGCCTATATAAACACACATTAATGGTTCCAAACCTTCCTACAGCTGCTGTGTATATGCAGACCAATAATATAGTAAATCACAGCTGTAATAATATGAAACATGTAAATGGTATAATTGTATATTTTCCACTTGAAACTGAATATGTTAAGATTTTGGACTTTTGGCTGAAAAAAACAAGTCATGAGCTAAACTTGAGGTCAAGTGTTTGATATTTACCCTTTTCAATGGAAAGAGATTCTGTGGAAAACATAAGAAAAACTGCAGATATACTGAGAAGAAGCTCCTTATTGTCTCACTGTATGCGTTGATAGTGTCTGTCCGACACCTTTGGCAGTGATTATAGTTTGTGCGTGGCTGCCTTCAGTTTGTGATGTGCTGTCACTTTGTCAGTTCTGTGAGTAGAGAGGACAAATCCTCAGTGGATGTAGTGGCAGAAATCAATGAAAACAGAGGCAGAGATGTTTATTTACATCACTTTGACGGTGATTTACCAGCACATACGAATTGTAAGGGATGTAATAATGACAAATGTGACATAAATAATCCAAGACAGGCAGGCGGTGGCATTGAATGCAAGAGGTGATGCTTGTAATGAAGGTGACCTGTGTCCTGTGCCACCAGGCAGGTTTTAAGTGTGATTGTCTCAACTGGCACTTGTGTTGGAGACCCGAGTCTTTGTCTTCCTCAGTGTAGTAACATCAAGGCGACTTGTGGCAAGGCCTGTTTGACCTGTAGGTTTCAGTTTACATTAAACATGTTGTTGCATGTTATCACCCTGCACTGGTCTGTTTCCTTCACCGACAACTGTTGTCTACCCCACAGTCTCTCCCCAGCAGCTTCATATGTGAGGCTGTATGTGAGCTTTATTTTTCTCATCTGTCACCCTGTGGTTGATTTCATGAAGAATGTCATGTGCAGCATGAAGAGCTGCAGAGCTTGAGACATTTAGGTTGTAAGTTTCCTACATGACTTCCAAGAGAAGAGAACAGCAAATCTAGGACACAGAGCAACATCAGCAGCAGCAGCAGCAGCAGCAGCAGCAGCAGCAGCAGCAGCAGTGGTTCTCCTTGTCCAGAAAACAAGGCAGCATGTTTCATCATTTCAAGGAAAGGGATGTTCAAAGAACGCACACAGGGGACTTTTTAAACGAAAGAGTTCCCAGAAACACCATGAACAAATTAATTGAAAATACATGTGATAATTTGCAGGCAAAACAAACCGTTTATCACAGTTAAACACATCAACGATCAGATGTTTTTTCCTCTGCTGCTGAAAAATCTTACCTAAGAATTAAAAAAAATTCCTCTCAGATGTGGGTCACTGGGACAAAAACCTTTATCGAACGTCTATCATGGGAGCCTTGACATGAAAAAAGTTGGGCAGCTCCGGGTGGCTGAGTGAGTCTGTGGGCCCATTTGCATCCCCCTAAACCTGTCCCAGTAAACTAATTGGCGTTACTAATAGATGGCTGGATGAACCGCAGCCCTGTATGGTAATGAATTCACACGATCCGGTGTCATAGCTGAAGGACTTGTTAAAATGCAAATGAATGATGACCCTGTTATGTGTCTATCAATTTGGGGGTCCACGTTATTAACGCATTACAATGAGCCCCTTGTTCATGCACGAAAATACAATTAGGCCCACAGGCAGGAACACTTCAACAGAACAGAAAATTGGATTTAAGCACAGACTCTCAAAACTACTAGCTAATTTGAGCAATAAATATAAAGCAGCCTGACCGTTTTGAGGGTAATTGCAGATCTCACCGAATATTAAGCTTCTTTTTTTTGAATAATTTTTCTTTCACTGTGCAAGATAATGTGATGCATGGAGGACTCACCTCTCTCGCAGACGCTGTCTTTGTAGCTCCTCTCTGTATAGGATACTGTAAAGAGAAGGATGCACCTCAAATAGCCTTGAATGTATTAAAATCTGTTGTGTGTGTGTTGTGTGTGTGTGTGTGTGAGCCCCAAGAGATTTCTGTGCAATTTTCTCAACTTCTTTCGCCGTTCCTGTGTTCCCCTCTCAGATCCACATACAGCATTGTTTTCTCACTGACAGAAGCCAGAATACAGCCCAGTGTGTGTGTGTGTGCCGCAAAAGCAGAGCCAGCCTGATGTTTGAAATTATTTGTACAACTATTTGATCCTCCCCACAGCTGAAAACCAAAGACAAAGCAGAAGGCAGCCAGGAAAAACACAGAGTGAGCCGAGCTTGTATTCACATGTCCAGTAGAAAAAGTTTTGTTCAGGAGATTAAATACGCCCATCCACTAATGGTCTCATGTGGAATCAGTCAAACACTGACAACATGACAACAACTGTACAATCAGATATTTGTTTCCTCTCTCGCCTCTTTACAGCCTGTCTGTCCTGTCGGTGAGGAGTGAGTCCTTTGACTTTAGCTGATTTTCTACTTTCCACCTCTGGAGGTCGCTGTAGATCCCATCTTTTGCTTTCTAATTCTCTCTCTGTTCAGTTTGGTTTGCCTTTGTTGGCATGACATTTTGACTAAAAAACCTGTTTACCAAAGCATTTACATAAAGGAAAATAAATAACTCGGGTAATGAAAACATTAGAAAATACAGGTGTGGAACAGAATGACTTGTTACTGACAGAGGAACCTCCAGCATGAAGAAGAACAATGTGGATTTGAGTCCAGTATTTATGTGAAATACAGATTACAGAATACAGATACATTAGATTCACCTGGTTTCCTCTTGTAACAGCGCTGCCTTTTGTGCCACAGTTAAGTTGTCCTCTTTATTTATTTCAAGTATTCAGCTTTTTATTTCCACGACCCTCAAGGCAGAGAGCTCTGAGTGCAGGGATTTTTTTTTCTTGTCTGAAGCAAATAAAAAGCATTTTGTGAATCTGGCAGAAGAAAAGAAGCAGTTCTGAGGAAAACCTCTGGTCATCCCTGACACGTCACAACTCTATATGTGCTTCACAGGTTCTGCCTTTCCTTGCCGGCACTAATTATATTTTGCTTGTCTATGGCTTTTTGTGTTCAAAGGTGTTTAACACTGACAGCTGTGTGAAAGCACCTCTTCAGCACCCCCGAAAAGGGATTACTGACGAGGATCCTAACTGTTTTTTTTCCACTAAAATTCAATATAAATGGTGTCTCAGGATGCCTCATCTGGTATTTCTCTGTTACTGTTGAATATATATATATATTATATAAAACATTTGAAGTCTCTTTTACAACTGGTCTTCCTGTTGTAAATCCTCTTTACTTCATTATCTAAAAGCCTTTCACTTCATTTACTTGTTATTTTGTCAGATTCTTTCCACGTTCAAAGAAATATTGTTCCATCTGTTGCCGTCTTGCTGGGAATCTGACTTTTACGTTGCTGGTAAAAATTGGAGATCAAGAGGTTTAAGCTTATTTGCCCTCACTGCAACTTGCTGTGAATGAGAAAGAGCTAAATTTTCTAAGTGAAAATGTTAATTTGCAGCAGCGTCCCGTCTGGTAGATTGTTTAGCTCGACTTCAAAGCAGCAGGGGGCCGAAATAATGAAATAAACCCAAAAAAAGCAGCTTGCACAGGCAACAGAACAACACAACATCTGAGATCATTAGCTCATTTCAGTTTATCCAGCAGCTCTGACTCTGTACTATAGTGGATTTACAGGATGCAAGACTCAGGAATGAGGAGAAGTAAAGTGTCTTCCCATCCATCCATTCATCCACCCACCCAACAGTCCTCTACGGTGTGTGTCCCACTGCTTCCCCTCATCATTGCCTGTAATGGAGGCACGCAAGAGGGGAGACACTCTGGGAGACACTGGCTGGCTGACAGAGGAAGAGGAAGAGGAAGGGAAGGCGGGCGGGGGGGCCAGACAGATGTTTCAATCTCAGCCCTGGGGCTGATGAGATTAATCCATCCTCCAAGGCACAGACAGAGACAGAGAGAGATGGAAGCAAGGACTATTAGTACAATTGGCTGCTCTCTTTCCTCTCATCCTCGACATCCTGATGCCTCTGTTTTTTTTTTCTTTCCATGCTGAGGTGAGCAAAATACTCAAGCCCGTTATAGATCCAAACACCTTCAGTCCCCCTAACGGACCAGGCCACCACTGGGAGACCTGGGAGATTTGGGAGAACTGGGAAAATGAGACAGAGGAAGTTTATCAAGCAACTTAATCTGTTGCAAGTGCAGTCGTACATGTTGTGTGCACACGTGTTGTCCATAACTCTTTCATATGTAGCATCAGCACAGAAATATTCAGGAAACAATCAGGACGCTGCAACAGGCGAACTTGTAACAGAAAGTCCTGGTTTTATCAAAGGAACAGCAGATGAATATTCACAAGACAGGCGAGGTTTTTCCATAGTTTTTAAAGTATCCATAGTTTAGATTTTACGTTTAGCTTAAAACAACTATCTGCAAGATTTTCATTGGAGTAGATTTAGCATCAAGACGGACTCAAAGAGAGGAACGTGTTGGCTTAAAAATACAAAGGAACTCACTTTACACTGCAGAACACACACAACGACAAACTCAGCCCACCGAGTTAAGATAATCAGACACCAACCGCAACACAAACGCAAATACAAACTTTTTGTCTGTCAAAACCTCCGAGAAGCAACTTTTTTTTTTTTTTTTTTTTTTTAGCTGACAGTGGGAGGAAGTCCATCCATATACTTTAATGATCTGATCATCTGGCCCTGCGTGGCTGCTGTTGTAGGCGGTCTGGAATGCAGCCATTTTTACTGAGTGTAAAATATTCATAAACTATCAATGGTAGCCCATCTGACTGGCTGGGGAACAGCTGCTGGGTCTCTGTGCCTCTAGAGGTGCAGCATCTGTCCATTTGAGGAAAGTGAATCTGTGTTTGTGTGAGTGCATGCTCAAGTTTATATGTGTGTGTGTGTGTGTGTGTGTGTGTGCATGTGCATGTATGCTTCTCTAGATGTGTGTGCGTGTGTGTGTTTGGGATCTCACATTCTGATGTGTGTGTGTTCATGTCTCAGGGGGACTAGACATCAGGAGAAACAACTGTGTATTTAACTTTCTTATCTCCAGATGGTGAAGGATCATTTTAGAAATGATCAAAAAGCGAGTCTCAGTTTTATCAGGATCTGTGCTTGTCAATCAAATATCATTCTCCCTCTCCCTCTCTCTCTGTCTCTCTGTCACACAGACACACAGAGGGAGAACAGCTATGGTGCAGCCGTCACTGCTGTTTGTGATGTGTTAAAGGGAATGTATCGTTTGTACATCTGAAATCTCTGCCTTTCTATATGTATCTGTTTATGTCCCTCCCAGCATCAGCACATCACAGCTTAGCAGTGTATGTGCATGTCTGTGTGTGTGTGTGTGTGTGTGATTGTGTGTGGGCTGTTCACACCCGTGCGTGTGACGCTCACAGAGAGCTGTGCAGCTTTGGCTGTGGCTGCATGATGGACATCTGGAAGCTAAATTGGTTAATGGCGCCTCCAAGCCAACAGCCAGCCGGCCATCCCCTTGCTGAGCTGAGAGCGTGTGTCAGCGGAGTGTGTGTGTCTGTGTGGGAGGTAGGCTGAAGTGGTGGGGGGACTCTACATCTGGCCAGCCATCCTGCCACAGACAAAAACCCCTGTTGGAGATTGCAGGGCTTTTACTCTCCAAATTCTTTCTTTTTTTTTTTTTGGTATTATCTTTAGAGTATACTCCAAACAAAATCTAATTTGTTGCCTTCACACAGACAAACTGCTGCGAACTGCTGTGTTTGAGACAATAAAGACACGTCACACTTGGCTCTGATCTCCACAACACAATCCATTGTTACATGCAGCTGCAGATTTAATGCAGCCTGATATTTATAGTTCTTAATGGATGTCGTTTTTGCACTACTTGTACAGTAAAAAGAGCATGAAAACAAATAAGAAATTAGAAATGAAAGTAAACAAATAACAGAGTCAAGGAGTCTCTAGTCATTATAAAGTGGCCCTGCGAGGCTATAGCTGTAAAAGCTAAATGCTATTAGCATGCTAACTCACCCCCATTAACAAAACAGTAAAACCTGCAAAGTACTAGCATCCTTTCATCATGTATGTCTCTACCAAACCCCACATCAATTCATCCTACTGACACTGGGAAACTTCAGCCTTAACTGATATGATAGCAGTCAGTACATTGGTTCTGTCGCCCCTACAACTTTAGAGTTTCCAAAAAAGAAGCAATGCAAAAACACATTTAAGTAAAGTAAATATACTAACAATATAAAAAGAAATAATTCACAATAACAGACAAAGACACACAGAAACACACAGGCCCGAGGTATTTAAGCTTTGTTTTACGGAAATTAATCTACAACAGTGGAAAGTTTAAGTGGGAACTAAAATGAGAGGAAGCCTAATAGTCTAATAACAGTAAAAGGAAAAACATCAACAGTGCGATGCCAAGAGGAGCATCATGAAGGAGCAAGAATAGGGTGAGAGACCCGTATCTGCCATCGTTTATAACAGTAATATCACCCATGAGAGTGCACTTTATTGTGATATGATTGTGATGTAACAGGTTAAACTACTGTAAAGTGAGTCCCAGGGGTTACTATGATATTTCACATCTGCATGGGCATTATAAGCATTTTACCATAATAAACATCAGAGGAAAATATTATAAAATTACTATGTAGGTCTCTGAGTATCAACCATAAACCATGTCAACCATGCAGTGAAACATGGCCAACAGTTCTCTGTGGGAGCTGAAACCGTATTTACACATATCATATACATGAGGAGTTCTTTAATGTACATGGAGAGAAGCTGTTGCTGCTTTGTGACAAATTCTTGCCACAGGATTCAGAAAGTTCAGCTCAGTTCAGCTCAGGAGGTAAACAAAAGAAAATCCAATCACATAAAGATTTTAGTGTATAAGTATATGTAAATCACGTCTCCAGTGGAACTGGTTGGGCTTTTAACTTGATCTGCGCATGCAGAAATACATAAATACAAAAACACATATCGGCAGGAGAGCGAGAAACACTAACACGGACAGAGCTTTAAATAAATACCATAACGATACCAGATGCACAGCGGCTGAGTCCAGGCCAAGAGTGCACAAACAACTGTGTGATCTCCCGAATTCTTTATTGTAAGATCTCAGAGATCATGTCGAAGTGAAAAGCGTTCTGTTCGCACGCCCGCATATCTGTCTCTCTGTCTGTCTGTCTGTCTGTCTCTCTTCAGTCCAGATGTCAGAGGAACTAGCCAACAGCTGCGGCAGGAAATGAGCCCCCAGGCAGTGAAAAGGCTAATACACTTCCACACAGAGGAGAGAGACCAAAACAACACATGCACACACACACACACACATACACAGATGAACCCAGATGAAAGCAAATGGATAAAGAAAACTGTGCAGGAGATGATTCATTACTCTTTCCTGAGACCGAATCAGTGTCTTTAGATGTGTTTTTTTCTGTTGCTAGGTATCTCCAGGAACATGTTGCTGTGTATGTATATGGATGACTGCTATAAACATATCCATGAATATGATACTTTGTGTCTGTGTGTGACAGCATTCATGTGTCATTTTTCCCCTGGATTCATCAGTTTTGTTTAAAGTGTGTGTGTGTGTGTGTGTGTGTGTGTGTGTGTGGGTGATGATGTGCCAGCCTGCCAGCCTGCCTGCCACAGCGCCAGCCCCGGAGCCAGCGGGAACATTTGCCTTGTGGCTCCAATTCCCAGGAATGCCTAACCTGCGCCAGCTGTTGAGAACATGTTACCTGTGCCAACAATGCACCGGCTCTGCCCACCACATCAGCTACCGCTCTGTCTCCATCTGGGTGTGAGATTGAATTTGTGTGTGTATTTGTTTGTCTGTGGTTCACTGTATCTACCTCTTCCCCACATCTGTATTTGTGTTTGCATCTGTGTGCATGAGCGCACAGCCTCTCTCATGTGTGCAGCGTGCATGGTGCCAATGTGTATATGAATGCAAGCATGTTTCTAATGTTGCGTGCAGTATGTGTGTGTGTGTGTGTGTGTGTGAGATCAGCTCTGGTGTGTATGTGTGTCTCCATCTGTGTGCTGGGCCTCCCTTTCCTGCATCTGGAGCAGCATTGAAGAGGCTTTCCAACAAGGCCAATGGCAGCCAGCCTGCCAAACAGCCCAGATGTTAGTTCTGTAAGCCTCAGGCTAAATGGAGGGAGCCACACTCTCATTATTCAGAACTAGTAAATTGCAACCATTTCTTTAGCAGATGAGAGAAGAAGAGACATCAGGAAAGCATAAAAGAGGGGGAGTGAAAGAAAGAGATGGAGGTATGGAAAGAGAGACAGGTGAGAGAGAGAAAGAGATGACATTTGATGTGACTGTTACAAAGCCTCATAGAGCAATAACAGCAAAAAAAATAACACAATAAAACAGACTAAATGCTAAACACAAACTACTGTACCTGCATCAAGTGAGTTTCCAGCGTCTCCAAGTTGATATTTTTACAGTGAAGACAGAAGCAGACGAGAGATCCCTCCTAAACCTTTTGAAATTATGTAATATGAAAGTATGTTTCTGATTCTTTGCAGTATAGCTTTTATCTCATTATTTTTAACCATCTCTCATACATTGTTTTCAACAAACCCTCAGAGGAAACAAAGGCAGACAGTAAAACTGTTACCCTGCTTTGTAAACATCACTATTTACATTCAACTGCTCCTTAATTACCGTGGGCAGATGAGCGCATAGTTTTCCTGAGCAAGGATTATTATTACAGACATTTCAGCAGCGCTCACTTTTGGATTTTTTTTAGGTTGTGGTTTGGGTAATCTGATTAAACTGTTGTCTTATTTACAAGCTGTTCAATTATCTCAACACTTGCATCATCATGTTCCCAAAACTAGCATTTATGTCGCTGAGCACAAATCACACCTGGTCATAACAACACAGATAAACTGCAGTTTGTACTGGAATAAACCAGAATCTGTCTTTAAGTATATGAAATGTTTAACTAATGGACTAACATATGTCTTCTTTTTAATGTTTTGAGTAAAGGCATTAGTGGTTATGTCATGTTAGCAAAAAACATTATTATTATTATAAGCCTAACATTTATTCTTGTTTTGGTCTCCACTTCTAATTCTAGTGGAAAATATGAGTCTCTAAAGCAGCTAAATGCCCCACTAAGTTCATCAGTTCATCATCTTTGTCTGTCTGCTGTTTGGTTATGCCCCAGTGGTATACAGTGGGCTGTGCTGTAGCTGAAAATGACACTGAGAGAGAAGCAAAACAGTAAATTTGGGGCCAAATGGTCCAGAAATGAATGAGCAGAAAGATGCTAAAATACTCAGTAGTGCTGAGTTGACGTCACCTTTTTTCACATTACACGCGGTCATTTCATTCAACCATTTCAGCTTTTTAATATTGTATATGGTCAAATAGACATTTTTATCTAGCACCACTGAACTAAGTGTAAAATCCACACAAAATCCCACTCCAGTAACTTGACTGATGATTTGATTACTGTGAGGTCACCCTCTGTCCTGTCACTAAAGCCACTGTTTTCCAAACAAGTGGAAATCCACATCCTTCCAAAATATATTCTTTCGGTAAACAGGAGCGCAGTTCTGGAAATAAACACACAGCATGTTCATTCACCATCAAACAGTAGGACACAATTAGCTTGATCATCTGGAGGGGTGTAGCTGTGATGTTAGGGCAGATTTGGCCGAATGTATGTGTATGCACGTGTGTGTGTGTGTGTGTGTGTGTACTATGTACTATGGTAACCACAGAGGTGGCATCTGCCAGGGCGCTTTAGCCCTGTTTGTGAGATCCATGTGTGTGGACTTCCACAGGGCTTAGAGAACATCCGCTCCCCCCCATATGGTGAGCTGTCACTGGGACGACACAGGGCCGCCCTCCCCTGTGTGGGACTTCCAGCCAGCCATCAGACTGACTGAGTAAACAACAACTGGACATGGGTTGATGATGATGTTATATTTGTTAGGATATTTTTGGGGCAGGATATTATCTCCTGAACCTGTGATGAAAGACCACAGATGACATCAGTATAATCTATTTCTCATGTGAATCACCTCAGTCATATGTCAGTATTTGTGCCTCAGTGATATCCCAAAATCTCTTGATCCTTTGTAAAAAAAAAAACAAAAAAAAAAAAAACATTTCTGTCAACAACCTCCATTCTCACGGACCATATCAAAACAGATCTGATTCCTAAATCGTTTCACAGGGGGTTAAATGTTTATGACTGATAGGCATCAGATGTTACTGATATGAGATATGACTGAGCTGGCTTAAAACGGCATAACAACGATAAGGATGTCAGGTCTTTTCTTTTGAGTTTAAAAACATGCCACTAAGTAGCTGTAAATTAGTCATAGCTTCTCAACATTCGTCTGCTATGACAACTTTTTATCAAACACAGCATATGACACGTTTGGGAAATGCAAATTGCTGAGAGAAAACATGACTGAGAGACATCTCCTCCCCTGACAGATATCTTCACATCTGTCTCTCACTTCCTCCACACAGATGTTACACAGCAGTTTGTTCTGAGAAGGGAAAGACGACTCCTCCTGCGCCTCCCCGAGGAGAGACTTGCCTGGGGAAAATCACATTTACACATGAAGTGTTAATGTGGTGTCTCTGAGCTGGTGTGTGTGTGTAGACAAAAGAGGTAGGAAGACAAAGAGAGAGAGAATAAGTCTTACAAAAGAAAAGGCGCAGGCCAGAAATAGGAAGTGGCAGGACTGGAAATGGGGGGCCCTCAGGGGCCATCAGAAGCTTTGGAGGAGGGGGAGGAGGGTGTGTGTGTGTGTGTGTGTGTGTGTGTGTGTGTGTGTGTGTGTGTGTGTGTGTGTGTGTGCGTGTGTGTGCGTGTGTGTGTGTGTGTGTGTGTGTGTGTGCGTGCAGTCGGTTCACA
>OMNW01006626.1:12097-34307 GCA_900303245.1 Selene dorsalis | reverse complement strand
TGTTTAGTTTTCTCTCTCTCTCTCTCTCTCTCTTTCTCTCTCTCTCTCTCTCTCTCTCTAGTATGACCATCATTTTGGTCATTTTGCTCAAGAATGCAGTTGTGTGAAGACAAAGAGACGAAGAGGATCTTATTTTGGGTTTGAGGCCCAGTTCTGATGACCTTTTAACATTGAAACTATTAAAGAAGCATTTCTTAATTTACTAGTTCATACTCCTTGTGACGGTGTCTCACATTTACGTTACATTAGTTGCGGCTTAATGCATATTTATTGAGCTGGAGAACTTACAAACCCTACCAGTGGTCAGACAATAATGCAGGGGGAGAATCAGGGGCTGAAGGGATCTGACAAGATCACTTAGCACATGAGTTAAAGCAATTAAGCCATTATAATTTTAACAACACAGAGCATTTAGCACAGTCGGCTCAGTCTTACAAGAGCTTGGTACAAACTGACAATAACATCCGAAGGGCCTCACAAATGTTGCTGATCAGTGCCAGTGCCTCTATTGAGAATTTCACTTTGTGGTTCTTTAGGTAGAATCTCTCAAGTCCCTTCACTCCCCTTTGAACTGCTCACTATCATCTTTATCTTTTACTTGCAGCATGAGTATGTGGCTCCGTGTGAATCAGATTGGTGACGGTGTGTACAGATGCAATGTGAAATGAGATAATTATAAAGTGCTGTGAGGCACAGTATGAGTTTGCAAACGAGGGACAAGGATACATTGTGTAGATAAGGGATTCTAAATTTTAGAAGTGACAACTACTTCTGTTGCAGTTTCCCAAACACACCGCTGGATGTTACTTTTTTTCTTCCGTTTTATGGGCAGTAATAGAAAATGTAAAATGAGATGGTGTCTGTTTTCTGGTGATTATCTGGAAAAGACACAAGATGTGATCTTGGTGTAAGCAAATACAAGGCATTTCTAACTATCCAAGTTATGAATACAGGAAATTATGTTATCATTCTTACATACAAGCCAGTGGAGAATTTCTGAAATAACTAAAAGCTTAAACTTAGTTGTTTAAAGGTAACTGACGGGCCTTTTATGATCTGCGTGAAAATTCCTCTCCATGTCTATTGTTAACTCTGGCTTTTAAGGATCACATTATATTAGTCAGTTACAAGGAAAAAAATTGGTAATTTTTCAGAGTAACATTTTTTCAATTCTCTGATAGCGAAGTGATCAAATCCCACAACACTGAAAGATGAGTCCAAACCAGTGCAAATTATGCTCATACTTTTTTAATGTATCACAATGAGCAAGAAACATACTTGATGAAATATTTTCAAAGGAGTATATTCAATTACCATCTACAATCAACTTAACTAGGACAACAAGGTTTTGTGACAAAAGTTTCTTTAAAAGTCTGAAGTTCCACGTGGTTGTATGTATGTTAGTTTCCATGTAATTTGGTACAGTTTGGAAATCTTCATCATATAATTACAGTAACAAAAAAGCTAACAAGACTACAGTATAGAAAAGACATCAAGAACAACATTTTTGGTTTAACTTGCTCTTTTTTGTACATTGCAAGGCTGTTTTTTTCTACCCTCGGATGGGCTGCCTGGAGCCGCAGAGCCATGCTTATGAGGCTCGAAGGAGGAGTAATTCAAGGAAACAAAAAGAAAAACTAAAAGCATAAAAAAACATTGTGGCACCAGAAGTCACAAAAGGAACAGAGAGCTCCAAGTAACAGTTCATCTTTGAAGTTGGAGCAAATGGTTGTTTGGTTGTTAGTTTGGTTGTTAATTTTGGTTAATACGCTTTTTTAGTGTAACTGCCTCTTTAAGAATGACAGCTTCGAGAACCCGTCCCCTCTCTCTGTTATTAATTTCTCTTTTTAGATAATGTAATCAACAGAGAGAGGGGTGAGCCGCCATTTGACTGGAGAGCTTTACTTGTCAACCAGAGACAAGCACAAGGAAATGAAACGGGTAGCAACATGAACTGGGAGAAATGAAGCAAGCATCTCTGTCCATCCTGTCCTGAAATTTGGAAAATGTCCATCAAAGAGCAGAAGCAGAGGCAGAGCTGGAGAAAGAAAGAGACAGACAGAAAGGAGAAAGAGGCAGCTGGAGCCACTTAAGTTCAGTTTCATCTAAGGACTTTCCTCTCTGTGTCACACATGTCCATTGGTTCCAGAGTCCATTCCCATTACAGAGTTGTCAGTAATCAAATAAGGAGGTGGTTTTAAAGCTGTTTGGAGCCTGCCTTCGGCTCCCATGCCCAGTTTTGGTGTGCCCACAGCCTCTCATGTCCTCCTGACGAGATCTCCAAGATTTCCCAGAGTCCTTTTTTTCTTTTTATTCCTTCTTCATCTCAAAAGAAAAAAAAAGTTGATGTCTTGTTTTAAATATATCTATATCTGTATACAGGTACACGTTCGTTTTCACAGTGGGCAAAAGATGACCTCTACAGCAAAACCTTGCCTTTATCTCTCTTTTTGTAAATGTCCATTAAAATCAAGTATCCCAATGTAAGTCAGTGGACCCAATCATCCACAGTAAGGTTTTGTGCCACAATAAAATATACACTTATCTGGGGCACAACTTGTAATTTTTTTTTCTTTTTGTTTTAACTGCATAAAGCTTTGGCCACATTCATATATTCAATCAAAGTAAAAACTGCTCAGTGCTTCGGTATCATCATTCTCATTTCTGATCATGAGCTTTAAAATTGGATTTTTCTAAATTTCAGTTATTCATAATCCAGCTTTGTGGTTCAGTTTGTTTTGGTGTGTAACATAAAAAATAAAATAAAAGGCAAACAAGAAAAATTGAATTGATGCTGGCTCTTATGAAACACACACACACAAACATACAAACTCACACACAGTCCATGCTGGCTGAATCTAATGCAGAGACCTCAACTTTGTCTTCCACAGAAGAGCCCAAAAGATTACACTTTGGAAATAAGAGAGCAAACAGTATCATTGAGACAATGAATATAAAGAACATTATCACACCATAAAGTGGCCAGGTCATATTTTTTGTTTTTGTTTCTTAATTTCAGCAATTCAAATTAAAGCTAGTGTTAATTTATGATAAAAAGTAATATACAGAAACTAAAATACAAATACTTATAAGAAAATAACAATACATGTCTGACATTGTCTGAAAATTAAAATAAAGTAACCATTTGAGAAAAACTGTACAACTTAAGATTTTTCCAAAATAAGAAAGTACACATGAACAGTATTTCGGGGAACTGGACTTTAGAGAATTAACAAGCTTGCAGACCAAATCTACTGACTTTCAACAGCATGCTGTAGCATCAACACCAATGCACATTGCTCTGCAAGACATAGCACTTTAAACACACTTCTGAGATTGTGCCTTGTATTCATCAGGGCAAATATATTGGCTATACCATAGTGGCCGAAAGTAGTTTTTCACAAATTTAAATAAGTCAGGGTTTTGGTTTTAAAAATAAAACATTTTAGGTCATCAGATCGTCAGTGAGAAAAGGTGGGGATACGTATGCACATCCATTTCCATTGCAGTAAAATGAAGTGGGGGACTTCTTTGGGCATGAAAGCATCCTAACTATTTGAAACCAAGGGACATCTTCAAAAAACCTCCTACTTTTTCCAGAAATAATCCTTTGGAATGAAGATGTCCCTTAAGATCTGTAAGCTATGTGTGGAAGTGGCACCCTGCAGACACATGGGACAAGTCACTGGTGGATTTCCCAAGAAGGGGGCAATGACACCTCAGCAAAACAACCATCATTTCCCTCTGAGACTAGTTGTATGTTGACTGGCATAAATGTTACTAAACCTATGAGACGCATCAGTACCAGATGTATTATATACATTTTTTGGTAACCACTATTACTTGCTTAACAAGTGAGCAACAACCTTGACTGGATGGAGGGATTTTCAGCAATGTTCCATGCCAGCACAAAATGACATATGGAGGTCACTTTGTTCAGCAACCAATGATGCAAAAATGTACACAACAGTTTACAGTCACTTTAAAAATGAGAAAAAAAAAAAAAAAGATTGTGACAATTCAAAGCAATTAAATGAAATACGATCAGTCCTTGCTTAAGAAAAATCCATTGTGATATTTGGAATGCACTGTTCTTTACAAACGTTATAGATCATTGGCTTTAAACATTGGTCTGTTCAAAATGAAAATCGGCAAAATGTCCTTTGGAACATATATTCACAGTCTTCAAAGTTCCGTTTTTGCAACAAGAAAAAAAAAGGTGTTGCAGAGGCAAGAAATTGGTTTATTGTTTGTTTTAGTTAAAGCTTAGCCAAAAGCAAAATGAGCATGCATCTAGGTACTCTTTTTTTCTTTCAAAATTCTACATTAGCAGCAAAACGTATGTCCTTGAAGACCAGACCTTATACATTTTCTTTAAAAAATGGACATTTGAATGTGACAAAAAAGTCAAACAAAGATTAATAACCTCTATCTTACAAACTGCAATGGCTCTGTAACGGTGCTACTCCACAATGCAAGGACAAGGGCCCTTTTTGGTTTTTGGTATTTACGTAAAAAAGCTACCTGTTTGCTTGCAAAGAAGCAAAAACGGCAACTCTGATGCGTACTCCTTTATCTTTTAAAACTTTGTTTTCTTTCCTCTAAAAACAGCAACAAATTCTCAAGTATAAAGAAGCCTCTTTTCTCATCTTTATGCACCAATGGTGAAAGTGTTTAGTCTTTGGATTTTCTTTTTGTCTTAAAGCGTGAGAATTATTATTAGTATTCTTTTTTCATTTTCATTTATGACAACAAAAATGTCAAAATGAAAATAAAGACTGTAGCCACACTACATGAAGAACAAAAGACCTGCTTTGTAGTGTACATATCTACAAACACAGGAGAGCAGAGGAAAATAAGTGCGAAGAGAGGAACAAGTAGAGTGAGAAATAGAAGTCAGACAGTGATAAGTGCACAAAGGTAACACAAAAATTAAATAAAATAAAACTTTCAATATTTCACCCAGGATCTTTTTCGTTGTGGTTAGCGCATCACCAACCATACCATAAAATTTAAATAATTCTACAAGAGGATCCTTCCTTGTCAGGAGGGGCATTTGGGTGAATGTTTCCCAAGAAGTTGAGAATAAGACAGAAATAAAGTTTAGATAAATTACCTGTCCATAAATCTAGTCTATCGGAATGACCAAGACAACATCAAATGAAGCGTCTTAAAGTTGGACAATACAAAAGCTAAATGTACACAAAGTTTTTTTCAACCTACCATACTGTTTAAATTCATTTCCAATGCAACAATCTACTTAACAGCAAAAATGTTCATATCTATCATAAATACAGAAGGTTGTTTTTTTTTTTTTTTTAATCAAAACTCTTTTCATCGCCCGTTATTATGTCTGCAATGCTCTCCTTGTCTGGGTACAATGGGATTGCTATTTCCCCCCTTTTAAAAGGATTTCTAATGTTAAAATCAGCAAATCATTTACCCTTTTTGAATGCCCAGAAACAATGCCTTATTAAAATTTCATTCAACTTAAAACTTTATATCATTAAATCAAGTTCTGAAAGAAGAAAGAAATGCTCATCTCCTGTTGGAAACAAAAGGTGTAAAACATGGATTTCTGTAACAGAAAAACAACTGTGAGCTGTTGACCTGAGAATAAAATAGACATTACATTATTCTTTTAGTTTTGCAAGCCATTGGTATCTGAATGCTTAAATAGCAAGAAAACGGATAGACTATTCTCCCATACAGTACATACTGGCTTTTTGTGACTGTGCTATTAAGTAGAAATTATTACAAAACAAAGGGACAGCTTGTTGACTCGTGTTTCTTCAAAAGGGTTCTTGGGCCATTTGTCAACTTTGAGGCAGTCCATTGCCATACAGTACAGCATTCCTCTACCATTACCCAAAACATAACTGCAGCGATCTTTTGTATTCTCATATATTAGTATGCATGTATTCAGTTGAGTAAAAAAAAAAAATTAAAACAAAACAAAACAAACAAACAAACAAAAAAACAAACAAAAAAAAAACAATACGAAACGAAAACCAGCATGTTGATATGGGAAAACAATCCACTAACATTTAAATTTTTGGTTACAAGCTTTGGAATTGCAGTTAGTCTTTACACATCTTTTTCTGAAATTGGTTTGTATACTTTTAATGTATTCTTAACATTGCTGCTTTTTATGTTTTTTCCATTTGTGATTTTTTTTTGTCTTTTTTTTTAGTGTTTTTTAAATATTGTCCATCACTGAAAGCTCTTTTACAATCTGATGGAGTCTGTTCCTACACTAGCAAGATTACTACTACAACTACTACTGTCTTTGACAAAGCCTGGCTGCTGTGGCTCCTCCGCCATCCTGCCCAGCCTGTCTGCTGACTTCTGACTGCTGTCAGAGTCAGACTCGTCGGTAAAGACGTCTGTTGGTATCGAGGTCTGAACTCCTGAGGTGCTCAATGAACTTGAGGTAACCGTTGAAGGTGAGGACACTGGAGGAAAAGAGGAGGAAGAAGAGGAGGGACTGGCATTGGGCTTCCCAGCTAAAGCTCTGGAGAAAGGGGCCTGGGGCCAGGGTTTGCCGGCAGCTGTGGTGTTGAGTGGGGTAGTAGAGGAGGAGCACAAGGAAGAGGAGACAGCAGAGGATGGCATGGTGGCTGATGATGTTGGCGGGGGAGGGGGGCTGCTGATGGGATGAGTGGCAGACTGCGAGGTAGATGCGGTGTTAGGATTGGGGAAGCAGGCTGAAGAGTGAGGTAATAAACTAGTAGCGTGCTCTTTGGCATTTCTGGCTGATCGCTTGATTGTTCTGTGTTTGTGCAATGCCGATTCCAGGTGTTGACTGAGTGCTTTCTCCCCATCCAACGTAGTGTCACAAGCCAGGCAGTCATAGAGACTTCCAGCCCCTGCACCTACGCCACCGGGGACACGCAGCAACATCTCTTGCAGGTTTGCCACAGACTGACCGAAAAAACAGTTCGATTTAAGGTGGGTAATAGCCGCTTCCTCCTTGGTGAAAACTGCTTGACATTTGCGGCATGCCAGTTTATACTGCACCTTGGGGACGATGTACTGGTCTAGTAGGGGGTTACCAGCTTTGCCATCCATCTCGTTTTTCTCAGAGGGTACTTTATTATGAGAAGAGGAGGAGGAGGAGGAGGAAGAGGAGGAGGAAGTTGGGGGTTCACTGTGGGAGTTGCCCTTTTGCTCCTCTGTTTTCACTGGATCTTTGGCAGATTCTTTACGATCCCCCAAGGATTGAGAGGGAACAGGAGTTTGGCTCGCCTTGGGTTGCTGGATCTGCTGAAGCTGACGCTGTTGCTGCTGTAGTGCCTCCTGCAAGCTCTGCTGATATTGCTGGTAATGCTGCAGCAGGGACCCTGGAGACAGGCCCATCAGTGCTTGTGACAATGCTGGGTTGTAAGGGAAGAGACTTTCCATACCATACATTGGTTGCAGGTAGCCCCCTTGGAGAGCTCCAGGGATCTGTGGGGTGTAATATGGGGAAAAGCCGGGCATGAAGTAGGGCAGGAACTGGTTTGTGAGAAGAGCTGTGGGATCAGATGCCAGGGCAGCCTGCAGAGCTTGAAGCTGGGCAGCGTCCACCACATACTCCATGCCAGGTGTGGGCATAGAGGTGGCAGGTACCGCTGTGTCTGGTTTCTCCTTCTTGGCGCTGGCAGCAGAAACAGAAGGAGCAGGGGTGCTTCCTCTTGATGATGGGGTTGGGGGCTTCTCTACCTTTTCCTTGAGCTTCTCCTTCTCTCTTACCCTCTCAGCATCACGTTCTTTGGGGGGTTCTGGCCGGGAGCCGGACTGGGCGATTGAAGAACTGGAGTTTGATGTGGACGTGGGGCTTGAGTGGGAAGCAGATGTGTTGGTCTGGGCTGGGCTGGATGCAGCAAGAGACGATGAGGAGGGAGGCTTGTTGGGCAATCCGGATGTAGGGAGGCTAGGTGAGGGAACACTGGCACCAGGCATGTTCAGGAGGTTTGAAGGTTTTGGAGGAGTTAAAGCTGGAAAATATTTCAAATACAGACAAAAATGTAAGAGTTAATATTTACACATACTTACTGATAACTGAACAACAAAAAATAATTTAATCATATAACACATTCAGAAAAGGTAAATGAAATCAGTATCTGCATCAGTGAATGAACGTGGGCATTTAAGATTCTGTACTATTGTACATTCTACAGTATGTGTACCAGCACTGGCTGAGGACACATAACACAGATTGACGGAAATATAAATGATTTCAAAAGTGCAAGAAATACTGAGTTCTAGTGTTGTACTAACTAGGTATTATGCTAAAACACTAAAAAACTAAAAAAAACATCTGCACATCAAAGTTTATCATTCTATCAGTAACTGAATGCAAAATTGTGACGTACCTGAATTCGATGAGTTAAAGCTGGAGAGAGAGGGGCTGCCAACCCCTGGCAAAAGGACAGGTGGGATGCCTTGCAGATTGGGATAAGCTGACTGGAGATTCAGAGCCTGCATTGCAGGGTTATCAAACATCCCTTGCTGCTGCATGGCCTGCTGCTGTGCCAGTCCTAAAACTTCATTGGCTTTCTTAATGCGATCCATCTCTTGCTGGGCCATAAGTTGGCGGACAGTGGCTGGGTCAAAGTATTCTTTTTCCTTATCGATCTGGCTGCCAATGGTATCCTTCACCTTAGAGATGTGTTGCTGGGAGAAAATGTGATCACGGACAGAGAGGCGAGCACTGTACTTGACACCACACAAAGTGCATTCAGTCTTCGGCCCCTCATACGATGTCTGATTTATTCCGAAGTGCTTGGCCATGTTGAGCTTTGCCTTTTTCTCCTTGGCACGGGCATTTTGAAACCACACCTGAACCACTCTCTTTGGAAGTCCAATGTCATTGCCAAGTACCTCACATTCTAGCATTGTGGGAGTCCTGTAGTCGTTAAAACAGGATTTCAACACTTTCAACTGGAGGTTAGTCATCTGGGTTCGAAAGCGCTTTTGGCCAGGCCGATCTCCACTGTCGATACTCCTGCTACCTGAGGCTCCAGGACTTGGAGAGCAGGGGTCAGCCAGACTGGACGTCTCACTGTGGTCAATCATATTTTCATTTTCATAGTCCTTAGCATAATAGCTTGTTGCAGGGCTTACAAGCCCAGAGGACATCTGGTCATCATTTTCAAGGATGGGGGCTGAGCCTCCAGACTTAGACAGGTAATCACTATTCTGGCTGTGCTTTGCATCAGCACTGTCATTATCAGCATTGGCCTCATCACCTGTTGTTGTGTCAGTGATGGCTGTATTCACAGAAGAGCAGTCGTCATTATCCAGTTTACTCTGATCAAAGCTGAGGTTAACAGAGGACATGGTCGCAGTCTCAAAATCTTCCATTCCCTCAACTTTAATAGATGAAGGGCTCAGTAGAGCCCTGGGAGACAAATCCATGCCTTTGTTCACCGGTGACATAGAGGAGCTTTGTCCATCACTGTTTGAAGGGGCTAGTTGAGAGTAATTTGATGGATCTAGACCATCCATTTTTATTTGCATACTCTCCTGTTCAGGTAACAAACCAGTGAGAGTTAAATTATATCCAGCACGTTTGGCTTCATGCCAGTGACGAGAGCGAATGTGTGCTTCAAGGGCAGTTTTTGCTTTAAAAAGAGCTCGACAAAAAGGGCACCTTCGATGAGCTTGAGCTGGCCCTACTGCTCTAAACTGGCCTTTTCTCTCTCGAGCTCTGGTGTTTTGGAACCAGACTTGCACTACTCTCTTTTTTAATCCCACCTCATGAGCAATGTGGTCGAGCATTTTACGTGTAGGATTTGAATCTAATAAATACTTCTGATAAAGGATCTCCAGCTGCTCAGGGGTGATGGTAGTTCTGAGCCGCTTGTCTCTCTGTGGCTCTTCTCCACTGTTTGTGCTGTCGTTCTCTCCTGGGCTAGTGCCGGCTTTCTCCTCCAACTTCCTCTTCAGGGAGTTCATGGTAGAGGTGGGGGTGGACGGAGAGGTGGCAGAGCTGCTGGGGATCTGTGGCATTGCCCCAGAGAGTAGCTGACTTGCCAGGAGAGGATTGCTGGGATCAAATAGCATGAAAGGCATGTCAATTGGACGGTCGAGGAATTGAGGGTGGATGAATTGATTTTGCACAGAAAGGAAGTGTAATTGCTGGTGTTCCTGCCAGTGCTCAAAGGAGGGGAAGCCAATCTTGCACTGCTCACACTGGTATGGGATCATCTGTTGTGACATTTGTTGTGTGGCAGAGGTCAGGTGTGGATTGAGGCTCATGTGAGAGCTTTGCGATGAGGCTTGGCTTGTCTGAGAGGCCGATGGACCACACTGCTGTTGTTGCTGAGAGAAGGAGGGAGATGAATGTTTGATGGGCTTTGAAATACTTTGCATCTTCTCTTCTCTCTGAGGTCTGTGGTGTTGTGCCTCTGACTGGGGCTGATGCACAATTTCCTGCTTGATGGAGGTTTGGTTTTCTCTTGGATCAGCAGAAATATCTGGTAACTGCTTGGGCTTCTCATCGTAGAGGTTCGAAGTGGATGCTGGTGATGCCTCCTCTTTCTCAGCAGATGGTAGGTGTGAGAATGCTGAAGTGGAGGGTGGAAGTGGGCACAGACTTGAAGATGAGGGCATTGGGGTGTGACAGGAAGACCCAGAGGGAGTATAACATTCATGGGAAAGATCCAGTGAATCCTCATTTTGGCTGTCATACTGTCCATCCTCATCTTCATCTTTGTAACACAGCTTCTTTTGGTGTTTTATTAGATCAAATATGCGCTGGAAAACCAGACTGCATTTCTTGCACTGGTAGTTCAGATTTGAGGTGCGGATATAGCGGTCATTTGACAGTTCTCGTCTTTCACCATCTTTAGCTCCATCACCTTGGTTTTCATAATTCTTTCTGGCCTTCTGGCGAGCATTTTGGAACCACACAACTATAACACGAGTGGGGAGGCTCAGAAGGTTGGAGAGCTGTTCAAATTCATCATCTTTAGGATAAGCATTGGCATCAAAGAAGTCTTGTAGGACTCTCAACTGGTAGTCAGTAAACCTTGTCCTAGATGATCTCTTACTTCCATATAATTCTTGTTTCTGAGGTTCAGGTGAAGGAGGTTTAGAGTCAACCTTTGTGTCTTCTAGAGTTGTTGTTGGTGGATTATTGAAATTGTATGGTGAGTCTTTGTTACGCTGTCTCTCTTTAAAAAGAGTGTTTCTGAACCAATGTTTAATGACTTTCTGTGGAAGCCCTGACTTGTCTGACATCTCTTTGATCTGTTCCTCATTTGGTGAATTGTTAATATCAAAGTACTGTCTTAGGACCCTAAGCTGGTCATCAGTGATGCGTGTTCGTGGCCTCTTGTTCTGCTGCTGCTGTAGCATGGCTGGTGTAAGCTGCTGTTGATAGAGCTGAGCTAGGTCTGATGCCAGGCTTGGCTCAACTGATGGTAACTGGGGAGGCAACTGAGTGGGCAAAGACTGCAGAGACATAGGCTGCATCATGAGCGGTGAGAAGAGGGGCAAATCCATTGGCATGGGAATTTGTGCCATTGGAACTTGTGGCTGCGGGGGAGGTACAGTTGGAGGTGTGAGGGAAGCAGAAGAGACAGGAATATTTGGTGTGGGAGCTCTTTGGGGTGGAGGAGGAGGTGGAGGAGGAGGCGGTGGAGGAGCTGGAGCAGCCTCTGGTGTAGGGGGTCTCAGTGGATACAGTTTATCATAATGCTCTCTGTATTCCTTGGCAAACCTCTCAAGGGATCGAAATGGAAAGAAAGCCTGGTGGATATGCTCCTGGTGACTCTTCAGAATCAGTATGTTTGAAAAGAGCTTGCCACAGGCTTCACATTCCAGTTTCTCTAATCCCTCAATGGGGTCCACCACCCTTGTTATCCCACCTGGACCACTTGATCCTGTAGGTCCAGCTGTCTTTTTCTGAGCTTTCTGTTTATTTTCATTGTACTGAATTACTAGCTCAAACCCAAAATTTTCCAGCAAGGCTTTAGTTGCATTTCCTCGAGCATCTGAGGCAATCCTTGGTGGAGGCAATCCAGTATCGTGGTTCACATTAATTGAAATGTGCTGAATGTCCTTCTTTTCTTTTGGCTTGCTGTCTGTAGAATCTTTAACATATTCCTCGTTTTTTTCAGTTCCAGTGTCCTTCTCTCTTTGTGTTTCTCTGTCTTTGTCATTCTGAGAGGAAGGAGGTTTCTGCTTTTTGTCAGTCTGCTGGAGGAGAGATGCACTTTGCTGCAGCAATGCCATCTGACCCTGAGCCTGTGAGTGAGATTGCTGCTGCTGCTGTTGATGTTGTTGTTGCTGCTGTTGTTGATGTTGCTGCTGAAGATGGTGGTGCATCAATTGCTGCTGCAAGCAACTCTGCTGGGCCTGCTGAGCTGAGTTTTTGAGATCTTCCAGCAGTGAGGAGGTGGACGATCCTGCTAGGCCAAGTGCTGAGTTACTGAGGCTGATTTCTGGGTTCAGCTGAAATTCTGCTCCAGGGATGTAGAAAGGAAAAAGCAACTGCTGTTGTTGTAGGGGGAGAAGTGCATCAGTTGTCATTGGGAAGTGCTGCAGAAGTGCTGGGTTGAATAGCTGTGATTGTAAAAGAGCAGCCTGCTGCTGGAGCTCCTGCTGAAGCTGAGCTTGAGCTTGGGCCTGAGCCTGAGCCAACTGCTGCTGCTGCTGAAGCTGTTGTTGTTGTTGTTGCCCCCTAGCTGACAGCATGTCTGAAAATTTAGTCTTTTTCACCTCATGGTTCTCTGATGGTGAGGAATGGCAGCTCACTGAGGAATTGCCTTGGCTTTCGATGCAGTGAGTCTGGCTCATGTGGTTTCCTCCAAGAATACTCTGAGTTGTTTGAGATCCAGAGGAACTGTGGTTGGTCGAGCTTGTAGTTGAGTTAGTTGCTGGGCTTGGACTAGATGTTGAAGTGCTGATGGTGGACCCTCCGCCACTCAAGCCAGGTGTACTTGCAGAGCTAGTGATTCCTCCTGCTGCTTCAAGTTTGGCTGCCCTGGCTTTGGTCTGGTGTAGAACAGAGCGCATGTGGATCTCCAGAGTAGAGCTCTGGCTATATGCCACATTACAAGTGCTGCATTTGAATGGCTTGTTGTCAGGGCTGCTGGTAGGCTCAGGCTGACCAGTAGTGGACTCCTGCAGAGCCCGCTTCACCTTGTGTAGGTGGGAGACAGAGTTATAGTGAACCAAAAGAATGTTCTTCTGTGTAAAAGACTCTTTGCAGACAGTGCACTTGAAAGGACGAGATGGATCCAAAAACTTCTCCATAGTAAAGTTGGGGCCCTTTCTGAACGGCAAAGCACGTTTCGGTTCAGATCCAGAATCTTCCTGCAGTGAGCCAGAGTCACTGCCTGTTGGGCTTTGTTTTTCTTCTGGGTCACTGTCATCTCCCTCTTTGTCGTCTTCTCCCAGACTCCCATGCTCCTCACCAAGGGATGGATCACCCATTATCATAATGTCACCATTCATCAATAAGCCCCCATAAAGCTGCTGAATATCAGCTTCACTCAACTCCAGGTGGCTCGTTTCTAGATGTTTCTTCAAGGCCTGCAGTGTTCTGAAGCTTCGCTGGCAAAGGCAGCACATTGTAGCTGCTCTGATCACGTGGTATTGTGAATGGAGCTGTAGTTTCTCCACAGTTTTGAAGGCCAGGCTGCATTGGTTACAGCGGTACTTGTAGACATGGCGATCTGAAACAGGCAGCTGCGGCCTTTTGTTGTGAACTTCATTGAAGTGCATCTGAAGAGAATTGGACGACTTGAACACTTGATTGCAGCCTTTTTTCCAGCACAGGAATCCTGTGGCATCGTCCCTCTCCGATTGTTGATCTTCCAGAGGCGATTTGCGAGCTTCCACTACTTCTGTAGGGAGTGACACCCCCTTCTCTGGATCAGCATCTGATGCATCTGTGAACAAGTAAATGAAAAGAAAATAGAACTTCATTAGACTAATACACTGCAAAGTAATATTCTTCAACAGTAAAATTAATACAACACATTAAAGCACTCCTAACTGTAGAACTCTTAGAAAAGTGCAATGTCATATTATATGGCAGGTGAATACATTATTCACATTTTTGTTTTGTGAGTAAAGGGCTTAGGATGAGTGCAACATTTCACATTACGCTGTCTGTGAAAAACGTAACAAACCTTTACCAACATAATTCTGCTGTAAAAACACTAAAATGGCTGAGTAATGGCTCTTTATTTCCCCTCTATGTAATGACAACTAATGACCTAGTTCTAAAGTGATAAAACTCAGTCTAATTTATTGAACTGTCAGCCATGATGACCCAGTATGATAATGTGCTCATTACAGACTCCAAAGGTCTTTTTAGAAAACTTTTGGCAAGATACTTTAAAGTTATCCCCAGCAGAGTTAGATACTAACCAGCTTGCTTCTTTGCATCTTCAGCATTAGAATTGGCTGTGGCGTGAGGGGTGCTCTGGGACTCTCTGTCTGGACTAGGTACAGGTATGAACATGCTTGCTGGCAGTACTTCACTTGCCGTCACCTGGTAAAACAAAGCACAAAATAATTCTAGGGTTAATCATCTTGCTGAGAGAAAATGTAATATTGCATTTTATGATTCAAGGAAACTACAAATAAAAAAAAAAAAAACAAGACAAGAAGGCGGTTTAAACAGATAAAGTATACATTTTGACACAACGCATAAAAAAACAAACGAGATTGAATGCTGAGAGTATGATATTTGTACTTTACTGTTTTCATATAAATCACTCAACATGTGTGCACATGTGCATACAAATAATCATACCCATATACAGTATATACTTGTGTATATATATATATATATATATATACACACCATTCACAGAATGTAGAGTTTCACAGCCCTTTGTTTTGTCATGAACATAGTTCTGCTGCAGCCAATTACAGAGATGGACCTCATGTCATTGTATCTCAGCCAGTTGAAAGCTTTATTAGGAAGTGTTAATAAAATAGGACTAATGAAAATAACTCTGTACTAAATGTAATAAAAGGGAAATGGTAGGTAAACTACATCTAGCCATCTTACACTTTCAAAGCTTTCTATTGATTTTTCAGCAAAGTTGTGTCACTTAAATGAAAAATCATTCCATTTAAAAAGAACTGCTAAATTAGGCAGTGTGCTTCTTAATGAAACAACAAAATCAAAAGAAAAGTGTTTCATTGCTGATAAAAATGTGTGTTTTAAGTCTGAAAAAAAGAAAATGCTTTTCTTTTACTTTTCTAATTCAAACATTTCAAGGATGAAAAGTATTGATTGAAGAAGTTCAGAGGAACCCCACTTCTCTGTGCTCTAAAAAGGTTGAAGTCAGTCATGTGTGAACGACGGTGACCTCCATTTATCCCTGCTGCACTCCCACAACTTTCTTCCTATTCCATCATTTGATATCCTCATATTACCCCTCAAACCTGATAGTTAATCAGAATCACTTATTAACAGATCCCTATTTAGCAATAATCATCAGCTGAAACAAGGTGAGGTTGGAAGATGAGATGTTGTCTTTTTCACCTTACCTCAATTAACTTCACAAACAGAGTAATCAGCTTTTCTCTCTGTGCTGCATTTTAATTCACAACTCTCCACCTTATCCATCCAATTTTCATTTCTGTTCCACTGATACTTAATTTTAACTTCATTTTCGACACTTTTAAGACAGCCCACCTTTCACTCTTAGCTCAAAGACTTGTGATAGTCTTTTCAAATAACATCAAATAAAGATGTCTCCAATGAGGGAGACAAAGGGCAGAAATATCTTGGTGGAAGTGAATGGTCGACTCCCTGATTTGATTCTGTCTTTATGTCTTTATTCAGGTTCACCCAAAGCTCTAGTCTTCCTATCAATTTAAACTATAACATAATATAACTGCATTGCACAATTACTATTGCATACATAGTATGTAAATATCATCACTTAATCATGATCAGAGATTGTAAAATTTGATCAATAGTTGCTCATCAAAAGGAATGTTTCTCAGATGAAATACACATCTGATGGAACTTGCATAAAAAGAAAAAAAAATCTGTCCCTAAAGTGTTGGTTAATTTACCATGAAGTATGTGCCAGATGCTTTCTAATCACCCCTCTAATAGACACAGATAAATGTACTGTAGCATGTCATGTAGCCAACAGGACAGATCCAAATGGAGCGGAATCATCCTCCAGCAACAGGGGTTTCAGGGTTAAGTTAAACAGTTAACACTTCATCACAAAGTACAGCAAAAAGTTTACGACAACATCCAATCCTGTCCTTCTCTTTTTGTTACCTCCTACTGTCTTTAAAATGAAAAGTGGGGAATTTGTGCAGTGCAAGTGCAGAAAGTCACTAAAAAAAAGTGAGGATTTACATTACAAAGTGGACTGTTTCTAGACAACTGCTTCATTAGACGATTAGAGGAAAGAACAGAGTATCCCAAGGTCACTTTTAATTTGGACCGCCTAATTGGCAAACATAGTTCAAAATGGCTATCATCAAGCTAGACTGAGAATTAATGAAGCACAATTATTTTCATTACCCCTATCTTATACAGACAGAAAATGAGACATAGACTGAGAGAGGGAGGGGTGTGTGTACTAATATATACAGTGTATATACAGTGAGTACAAAATATATACCTATATATAGATGTGTATACGTATGCACTGCATATACAGAATGTACTATGTTTGTGAGACAAGGGGTCGGGACGATGGAGTGCAAAGACAATAAGTGGATGAAGGGTGGAAGAGTGAACCCATCATTATGCATGCTTGGCAAGAAACAAAAGTCACCTATTTCAGAATTAATTAGGCACCTCTCCTTAGACAAGTGAAAAGGATGAAGTACATTTCCATCTGCATTCACCAGTTATAAAAAGGTGTTGGCTTTAATGTATGTTATATTACCCCATTCTATCGTGGTTCTTTTGTAGTGGTTCAGTGCATTACTACCTCCTGTAAAAGAAATAAATTTTCCTGTCTACCATACTAATGTTCTTGCCATTTATTGTCTAGATGGGTGATGAAGATGGCTAGGCAGCAGACACAGCAATGTTTTATTTGTGATTGTCCAGCAGGCTATTTAGCTTCACAGGTTAGGACGGAACAAAGATTTGTTCAGGGATTTACAAGAAAATGGGGGAAATAAACTTTTATTTCCCCTTGATGAGCATTAAAAGAAAGAAGGAATGTATTTTCTCATGCAGAGGGGTGCACCAGTGCATTGCAGCTGAGGTAAATCTAACTTTAGGACTTGACAGTCAGATATCACATGACTCGGGCTATAGACAGCTAAAATTGTACATCAAATTTCTTATAGGAATCTATGAGAACAATGACATAAAATTTTGTATTTCACTGTTTATGCACATATGCATCATTTATATTAAACTTGATTGGCCTGATTTGTAGCGAATAACAGCATCAGCCATGTTTTGTACTCAAATTTTGTGAAGTTATGAAACTGTTGATTAAATCTTGATTAACCTGTGTCACAATTATTTTACTCATAATAAAAGACTGTTTTGACTAGCACACAGGTGATCATAGACATGGCAAGAATGTCAGTGTAGTAATAAATTAACTGGGAGCAAAGAGACCTGCTTATCTTGAAATCATTAAAAAATACAAAACAGATTATGAATTCCCCTCCCCAAATGACTGTGATTAGAGGAGAACTGGAAAAAGGCTCTGATGATGGGCGCATTAAGACAATGAAAATGAGGAAAAAATATGCATCGTAAAAAGGCCAAATCATTTCCAGTGAGCCAATGGGATTGCCCACGGCCATTTCACAATTAACAACATTCTTTGATAAAGGACTGAATGTTGGCAATTTAGAGGAGTGACGACAGGAATGACAATTACTCACGCGGCTACGGCAGCCACTCCAGGGCAAGTCATTGATTAAGAGTGAGTGACTCATCTTCTTGGCAAGGCCAAAAATCCTTCCACTGGTCCTTGACCTAACCCACTGCCTGCAGTCATAGTAACTGGCTATACTGCGCATAAGTAACAATACACTATAGAAGAAAGAGCAGCTTCCACTGTGGTTTCCTTCCATCTGACACAAAATATAAGTGACTGTGGAGATGACAGAATGAATCAAAACTTGGATTGGTGCTGTTTATAATAACAGCTTACCCAGAAGGTATTTCTTCATCTATTGTGATTTTATTTCCATGGCATTCCCTGACTTATAAACTTCAGATAGTGCATTTATTTTAATGCATGTATTTTATCTTCTTTCAGACGGCCAAACTAAACAATGTGTATTTGCCAGGCCAAACTAACACACAACCATCTAATCTAATTAAATAAATGCCAGCTTCAGGTTACCTTAAAATAAGCAGGTTGGAAAAGAAAAGGCCTCAAATGCATTGCTAGCCGAGGAACATTAAAATAAAAATGAACATTTCAAGCTTGCAATTTTTCCAACCGCCTTGTATTCAATCACACGCAAAACACACAACACAGGACTTACTGTGGCAATCAGCTTATCGACACAGTCAGGCGCCACACTGTGGAGGTGTGTGAGGTGGAACTGCAGGTGGATCTTGTTGTTGAGCATGTCCTGGCATAATGGGCAGCGTAACATGGGCTGGACAGAGTGCTGCGTCATCACGTGCATTCTGAGACGATTCAGGTCTGTGTTGGTGAACTTGCAGTAGGGGCACTGGTACATCTGGGGGAAGGTGGAGACAGAGGAGAGAGTGTTGGTTGTAAAGGGTGTGGTGGGTCCAGTAGGCCTGCTAGAAGAGGAACTGTGCATCAGGGGGAAGACGGAAGCCCCCTTCCCTCAAGCTGGCAGGTCCCTCTGATCACAGACAAGCCTGTAACGGAGTCTTGGCATCCACTTCAAAGCGCTCTCATCTGTCAAATACTATATTGATTTTCCACCTCATACACAATTAGCACTGCAGCAGAAAGGCTAAAATAATTTTCAGCAGGTTTGAAAAAAAAAATCCTGCATAATATAATAAGGGTCAGTGAGATAACTAAGTAACTAAAGAACTGAAAATTATTAGAAGTACATTTTTACATTTCATTTTTTAATTAATGTCTAAGTTTTAAGCTCATAACGAGGGCTTGGAAATTGAGGATGGAATAACCTTTAGCAAGAATCCTCTAATTCAAAGAGTTTGATGAATATCTGAAGGCTCAGTGTGAACAAAATTCTCTGGACTGCAACTCACCTGCTCCGCAGCGTTCTTCTCAGCTGTCCTGGGACGCTTCGAGGAGAGCGGATTCTCCGAGGTCTCTGACCGTGAAGAGGGCCTCTTGGAGGGGATCGGGGAATCTGACTGGTGCCGTTCCAAGTGGCTGGACAATGCTGAACATACGCACACGGACACACATAAACACAGAGGGATAAAGAGAGGAGAGCATGTCAAGATGAGGTGAGGACTTGGCAGCCTGGGAGCAGGTCAGTCAATAACACTGTGGATAAAGGGCTTTGAAATGTCATTCTTAAATGTGATATAACTGCATTTAATGGGAATTGGGCATAGAAAGTGTTGTTATCCAACTTATGTCTCCCTATAAAAAAATGTTGCATACTTTTTTCTTGTCTTCCCATGCTCTAACACAGCCAACGTGCTCGGATGGGCTGTCTTTTTCAGCGCTGGCTTGTCAGGATATCATGCAACACCATAAACATCTAATAAAAATATTAGTTTGCCACAGGGTGCAGCTTTAGGTTTCACATCATCACATTGTTTCAGTCCACATGAGCTTCTACACTTGAGACAAGGTACACAAACATCTTGCGACCTCATCCTACAGTAAGAAGAGTGAAGAGAAACACAACTTGTCTCTGTAATTGCTTTTCCTCAGGTATGTCTTATCATGTGATGCTCAAATGTCAAAAGCTAATTTGCAGTATTTTCCAACTATCCTGGTGTCACCCTCCTGGTGTTCTTTCAACACACACACAATGATTTTGTATGATCCTGACATTGTAACACAAACATATTAAGCTAACTCTCAACTACATTGGACATTTAGTCCTTTTGTTTGTGTCACAGAAAGGATCACGAGTTGAGAAAGAAGATCTTTTTTTTTTATTTAAGACCAAAAGTCACAGTTGTGCCTCAGCAGAATTTAGAGTGATCAGGCAATTTTAGGAGATCAAGAATGACTTTTCTTTTTTAAATCAGGCAGTGCCCACAGTTTAACCGAGCCAAGAAAGTTCCTCGGTTCTCTGTTTCCATAAGCAGGTGAATGCCAATGAAATTCTGTTTGACCTGCATTTCTCTAACCAGCTAAGCCTTCCCCTGTGCATTGCAGTTTTGTGCAAGTGGTCTGTGACAAAGAGAAAAATGGGACAGAAAGATTAGAAAACCTCTTTTCAACCCCTGAGCACATCACAATATTTCCTCAAAGCTAGGTTGCATATGACAACACACTTTCATTTAACTCCAAGACAAAAACATGCCACTGGGCTCAAAGATGGCATCAGGCTGATGATTAGTCATACCCAGGCATATTCACAGGACACAACCATGCTGTGGTTCTCAGTCTGTGGAAATGTAAAATATAGGATACACTCACACTCACTGGGTGGCTGTTTGAAAACATTTCCATTCTGAAAATATACTTCATGTATTTCACTAGTACACAAATCAAATCACACAGCTAATGTCTAATTTAAACTGCACTAACCCTAACAAAATAGCAAGTCTTGTTCTTTTCATATCTTTAGAGCAAGCTGTCACGTACACACACAAGTCCCTCCAATTTAAAACTATTCCACTTTATAAAGAAAAAGAGAAACTTGCTGGCACACAGAGAGGCATCACAGTTGAGCACTCAGTTAAGCACAGGTCCACAGAGGAGCTAAATCCTCACGGAGCCAGCATGTGGAGCTGCAGCAGCAACACCACGCTTTGTCACAAGTGGAAAGAATGTACTGTGAAACTTAAGGAGGTGTCTTGCCAACCCCTAACAAGCCCATAAAGAGTTAAATTTGGCCTGATTTGTACAGTCCTGGAAGGGCAAATTGAGAACAGAGGGCATTGGTAAGGGAGGGGTGGTTTGGTGGGGGGTCAGGTTAAGCGGGGCTGACCACGCTTCTGCTCTAGACATTAAAACGTCAGCTCCAATCAGGACGAGGGCAGTTGAGCTGATTACCCAGTGGGGGACCTGGCTTTGGACAGAGCAGCCTGCGAGATCTCCCAGAGACACCAGGATCAGCCAGGGAGGCCCTATTAGGGTCCAGTCACAGTCAATCCTATTAAACACATCCGGCAATAAACAAAGGGAATGTTAAACAAAAGGAACCTCCCATTCCCTGACATTAACCTCGCAGTCATGGCACTGTCCTCAACAATCCCTCCTCCTCAACTCCACTTCAGTCCACTCCTACTTCCCCTGAACTCATCTCTTGAGGAAAACAACAATGGTCATTGGTGGTGGCCTTCACATTTCAACAATCTGCTTGCTCTAGTGATTTTTCACATTATATAGCGAAACCCACGCTAACATGTATTCACTTCAAGTTTCCCTATTTCTAGTCCTAGTCCTATTTCTATTTGATAATGATCATTACCTTTTTCTTAATAACACATTATTCGCTGTCATGGTTTAGAAACACAAGCTTTTCTTCTTTCTTTCAGCTGAACATATAACAGGCAGCTATTTCATTTCCTACCATCACTTTCACAGCAACAAGACCGGGGAGGAAAACCAACTGTTCTTTAAGGCTACGGACAGAGGAGAGCAAAGCATCCAAACAGCATCTGTTAAAACTATTAATATCAGAATAAATAACACATTTTTAATTGAGAGAAAATAAAATAATCTCAGCTGCACTGAATTTGTCAATATAAGAATACAACTTACTTGAGACTGACTTAACTTAAAGTGTAAAAGAGGAATGATTTCAATTCACACGTAAGCATAAGAGCAACACAGGCCGCGTGCCACAGCCCAAAAGTGCATACATACAGTACATAAAGTAAGCATGAACTAAGTAGACACAAGTATCCTCTCAGCCTCATGATTAAGAGGATCAACATAATTGATTGTAAGTATATTCCTCTTCCACAATTACATAATTAGCACCAGAGAGGTGAGACAAGTGGCTGTTTATGCCCAGGCACTGGAGAGCGGCTGTAGAAGGGCCAAACTCAGCTTGCTAGCTCAGGGTGTTTTGTCTTGCGTGTGTGTGTGTGTGAGTGCGAGTGAGAGAGAGAGAGAGAGAGAGAGAGAGAGAGAGAGAGAGAGAGAGAGAGAGAGAGAGG
>OMNW01006626.1:1047-11766 GCA_900303245.1 Selene dorsalis | reverse complement strand
ACAGTTTAACACGCCACATTGGTCACTGCTGTCACAGCATCGATGCTCACACACATGAGAGACATGGATCTACAGTACGAGCAGGTGATCAGAACCAATGACCACAACATCGAGCCCTGATGGAGCAGGGTATAACAGGGTGAGTCATGCTATGGATGTCAAATATAGCTAACAACAATTAGAGGTAGAGTCTAGAAAAGTCCAGCTGTACTTTCTGATGTTCCACATGCAGGAGCAATGGAGTGATCACAAAATGACAAAACAAAAAAACAATCATATTTAAGAGAGAGAAAAAAAGGAATAATTGATGTAATTTTCTTTATGCTCTGCTCAAGGTAGTTTTCAGTGGGAATTTTAAGAACTTTCAAGGTGTTACTGCTTTAAGAAGACATAAAACGACAGTATAGTTATGTATTTAAACCTCAGCGGTTGGCTAGATTAACTATGCTCATCCTGTTCACATACAGCCCTCCACAGAGACCACTATCCTCTGTCAGACGACTGTAATATCTGTCAGGAGTCTTGCTGTTCCTTGACCTCTTCTGCCTGGTCATTAGACACAGAGCCCCCATCAACACCAAACCTCTTCTGACAGATACACAGGGTGGGCTTTTGTTTGAAAGCACAAAAGGCAGAGCAAGAGTGCAGAAAAAAAACCTTAAGAGTCAATTAGGTGATTATTAATTCATGTCCCTTTTCCGTAAACCAGAAGCTTTTGTGCTGTCGAGTCCCGTAAGTGAATTGGACTTTGGCACCTTGTCTCACCTCCCATAGCTGGACCGTGTTATTCAAGCAGCAAAGGGGCTGTCAGCACAGTACAACAGCCTTTAGAGCAGTCTCAGCCTTGTTGTGCTTTCAAGGGGATAAAACGATGGCAACCGAACAGAGTGACTGACACAGCACAGACTAAATTAACCACAACAGGTCATTGAAATAGTCCAGGAATGCAATCACAGTTCTGATTAATTTGCTTTGCCCTTTAGAGAGGACATCCATATCCTAAAATGTGAGTTACAGTTAACAAAATGTAAGGAAGTGGAAGATGGGGAAAAAAATTCCTGCTGTTTTGGAGGGAAATTCCCCTCCTACTTACTGACATGGGGTCCTCATCATCTCCGGAGCCTCTGCCCCCTCATTACCACAGTTCCTGTCTTGCCATGCCAACTTCAGGCCTCCGGTTGTAAAAAACATAACCTATCATCCAGTTTTTGTCCACGCCAATGAGGCTGCATAGCTTTACTGTCACTTTGCCCAGAACAGCCACAGTCTGCCAATCACTTTAAACTTCAGCTCATAACACACAATTCCTCTGCATAGTGAAACACAAGGATCCCGAATAGTTCACTCTCTGAGATGTGTGTCTCTGATCCCCAGTTCCCTGAAACCTTTCACCTTAACACTGCTGAGGGCGTCCGCCACCCCTCTACTTCTTGCACCATAGAAAATCCTTAGCTCTATTCCCTCGGCAAGTTGGCCATTAATATGGAGATGATTCAACTCCCCCAGTGCTACAAGTCATTCTCTTTTAATGCTATGCTAACAATAGCTGAATATTGTCTTTTCTTTTTCCCATTTCTATCCAGGTTTTTAATCTATAGCCTGTGTCAGGGCCCAGAGCAATAAAGGGCGGTGTTCCATTTCTTCTTATATTTCTCAGGTAATTATTCTGCATTAATAAAGAAAATACAAGAAAGTTGAAACCTTGAAGCAAAGTCTCATATTCAAGCTACATATGAAATTCCAAATGTACATTTATAGAGCTAATCACTATGTGCTATACTATACTGTTGTATAGTATTATGGAACTATAGTGAAAGAGTGCTATGCAGCCAAATGACGTGATTGCAAGCAAGGCAAATCCAGGATGAAGAAACAGAGAGGAGTTATTAATTAGCAAAAGCATTAATAATTTCCAGGCCGGTGAACAACAGGATGACACAACGTTCACCTTTACAGGACACACAGAGACACAGCGCTGGTACTTGGCCATTAGACACACTGTGGTAAAACCCATAAACACTGAGCTTTCAGGGAGTTGGCTCACAAACAAGGACAATTTATGGCCTATTATCTTCAAAGACAAAAGGAATTATAATTTGAGGGATGACAAGCACTCAAAGGACGTGATATGAATATGTAAACATTTTCACTGCTCTATCTCCTGATTTCTCATACTACTTAGGGTTTTACAGCAATAACAACAAATCACCACTGTGCTGAATGTCTCCCAGCTCAAAGTAACAATAACATAAACTTGAATAATTTGATTGTAACTAACCATAAGCATGCAATTTCAACTTCAGCCACAGCTTATATTAAATCTACATATCTGCACTGTTATATGGAGAACAATTCATAACATTTGCTGTGTCTGTTCCTGAGTGAGCAACACACAGAGGTTTAACAGCACTATAAAAAAATGAGCAGACTGCAATGCCACAGTGCTGCGTCTAGGGGATGCTAATCATCATGTTCATTATACAGACTAAATGCAGCATCTACAGTGTACAACACAACATCTGCTTCTCCTACGCACGGTGCACCTGTATGTGCACATGTGCATGCTTACACACAATTACACAAACAGACAGCAGGATGAGCAGCCCAAAATACACAGAGACACACACATAGAAGAGAGTTTACTCTAAGCACAGGCAGCTGCTCAGTCTTCATTTGAATAGTTTCACAGGTTAAGTGTCAACATTCAGCTGAAAATAGTTTGGAGCATTTTTATTTTAGCTGGACTGTGTGAAAATCTACTGTAGGTGCCTCATAAGAGAGAAACACAGCACAGCTTTGCAACAGACACGAGTGTTGGTACAACTGAGCGATTACGTGACACTATGTCCAGTTTGACATGTATTAATTCATCAAACTCATACTTATTCCAGTTGTTCAGTCTAGAGTGCACAAAATGTATTGATATAAAATTCAGATATTTTGATTTTATTTTCAAGCCCAACATGTGAGAAGTGAAAGCAGTGTTTTGGGGCATAATGAAATGGGGAAAATATGAACAAAAGCTGTGTGTTAACAGCATGCAGCAACTAAATGAATACTAAATTGGAGCCTGCACATCACTTTTAATCGGTGATCAACAAATACTCCTACACACTTAACCTTCACATCAGCAAGTGAAGACAAAGTCCAGCAATTGAGGATAAAAAGTAACAGGGGATATTCACTGCATACTATTCACTGCACAGCTTTAGATTGGGGCTGTGATGTCATTTACCAATGATGGCCTTTAAAAACGGATTTTTTCCCAAAGAAGGCAAATCTCAACTTCATTTCCACACAACATCACAACATTTATGTTGAAGAACTACACACTGCAATATACCAATGTAAATATTTTCTCTTTTACTCTAACTAGTTTGAAATATTTTCAATTTTTTGATTCCTCAGTAATTTAGCCAAAATGAATAGCCACATATTTTACATCATTTACCTTTTAAATCTTGCAAAATGACTAATAACTTAATAGCTTATGTATGGCAAAATATGCAAATGGTTGTTTGAAATAAATATTAAAAACCTTTTTTTTCCCTTAGTATTAACAATTAGTTTCCAGTTGTGAGTCTCTCTGACCTTCATAGGTTTTACAGGTCTCCGAATGTTGAAGAACCAGGCTGAAATATAATTTTTCAACCCCCTTTACTCCACATCACATAAATTGAATGTAAGGAAAGAGGTATGAAAAGAATTATTTGTCAAGCTCAATTTCATCCTCCCAGCACCAGAATGGAGAGACTTTCTCTCTCCCTCCTCCCAGTCTCCCTGCATAGGGTCCCCAATTTTCAATACACCCCGCTCCTATACATTTATGTTAAACATGTCAAATCACATTGTGACCAAGTCTGCAGGTGCAGTAACAATTTCCCTCCTTCCTCCTCTCTCTGCTCTCTTCACCTTCCTATTTCCCCTATACCCGCCGCCATCCTGCCTGCCTTTCTCCTTGCTGCATCCCCATATGTTCAGCTGCTGCATAAATACACCACCCGCTTTAATGAAGGTAAGGACTCTGCTCCTATGCAGAAGCTCTCTTCCCTTTTGCTGGTGCTGTCTCAGCTAGGTTAAGAAGGTGCGTGGAATGAGGCTCATTGCTGTCCGTTTATACATATTTCATACCTAGCATTAAAAATGACCCTTTGAATTACTAATCAAGCTGGATGATTAAGTTACAGCTACCGCCAACATGAACATCATTATCCAAATACATTAAGATTTCAGTATTCCACTTATAATTACTTTTGCTGTTAACTTGTATTTTATACTATCTGGAAATATCCTTATAAAAATGTACTATATAATCAGGAAAAGTTCCACCACATATTGTCTGTAGTGTCGGGACTCAGGAACATATGATATTTACATATGTCTGAATGCATGCACGTGTGTGTGAATATATATATATATATGTACTATCTTAAAGATAAGTAAAAAACAACCGAATAATGAAGGCATCTTTCAAAAGATGACATGCCAAATACATATGCATTTTACAAAGGCTTCTGATGTACCTCTAAATGATTTTAATGAATACTGAGGAGCTGTGGAACAAGAAAGAGAAAATAAGATTGACAGTGGCTTTAAAAGAGAGGAAGCCTTTTTTCTGTGTTCGCTAATGCTGTCTGTCTGACAGTGACTGTCATTTGTAAAGGAACAATGTTGTGCTCTGTTCCAACAGCTACATGACAGCGATGAGAAGAAATACTTCAGTAGTTCTAATGATGGACCTTAGAAACAGCTCATCCTCAGACACTGGGAGACTGAGAACCTTTCAGATAAATAGCAGGTTGGCCGAGACGCTCGTACACCATATTCTAACATACACACCATCTGTGTGTCTACTGTACAAACATCTTCAGACAATCACAGGCCCAAACAAGTGCTCCTCTGTTTACCAAATGCATTGTGAGGTCTCCCTCGCCTTTTTGCTACAAGACAGGTTTTCTGTGCTTCCTTTGAATGGGCATTGTATTCATCCATCACAAAAAGTTTGAAGTACAAAAAGAGACCCTTCCATTAAACTACAGCTGTCTACCTTTCGCTGACAACACAGCCTTGAACCCACCACCCCAGCCTACCCACCCACCTTTTCACTGACATCAAACAGAACCTCAGACCTGGTTCCCTAATGCACATGCTATTTTTAACTAAGCGTTTCTAATAAGCTGCTGGGAAGCTGTAAATTTTTCATATGCAAGCACATATTTCCTTTGTGAAAACACAGAAACACACTTATTTGGTGATTAGCGACTGACAGAGGGGAGGAAAGGAACTGAATATGCTTGTATCAAATTGCATGCCTTTCAAAAAGGAGGAATCCTAATGCGAGGAGTCGTCTTCCTGTGCACCACAGGTATGAGTGAATTATTAATCGGCCAGCTCATTTTAATGCTTTTTAAAGTGCTTTATTTTGATGTGCTAAAACATACTTTTAGCCATATTCAGTCAGGCATGCATATCATTATTTCTTCCATCAAAGAAGAGTGTCGCCCTTTCAAAGAGCACAAACAACTCAGCCTCATTTAAAATAGAAGTTCGAATATCAAAGACATTTTACAAAGGCTGGGCTTCAAACACTGTGATGAAGTTTTTTTTTGCTGCACTTTATGAAAAACTTAGGTATGCAAAAGGTCTGAATTGTTTTCCAGCTTTTAACCTGACTAGTGTAAATCAAAACATCCTGCAGTAACACAAGAAGTTAGACAAGTGAGAAGCATCTACCCAGGCCTGTTACTGTTCAGTGTCATCATTATCAGAAATCTCTTCTATTGAATAAGAGATGTCTTAACTGCCAGCATTGTTTTTCCAACACAGGCATACAAAGTAAATTGTGCATTAAAAAAATAATAAAATGAAGCTATATTTCATTTACACTGACATTTGTGAAGTCTGAAGGCAATCAGTAAACAAAAGCACTATATATAATTAGCTGCAGTGATGCACATGCTGTGTGCAGTATCTGGGACAAAATCAAGGTTTTGATTGTTGCTCTAAACTTAAGCCTGATTAAACTTGTGTTTGAGACCAAGAGTCGTTAATGTGGTGGAGATAAAGATGGGCAGCACAGTCTGAGGTTGAAGTTTGTGTAAAAAGGGCTGCAAGTCTCAACAACTTTCACACATGACAATTGCAAGAAAAACTTTTTTCTCCATACAGACCATAATTGTTCATAAACAGGTTTTTTTTCTTTTATAACCAGCACCACTTTTTCTTTTCCTTCAAAACATCACCATCACCACCAACAAAATCGCAAGTGCTGAAAGAACCTCAACTAGTTCTTGTACATCAACTCTCAGGGATGCCGATATGTCGGTCTTTGTTAAGCTCCTGTTGAAACAAGGCGGTGCTCAAAGTTTAGAGGTAAATGTTAAATGAAAAAAAATGTTTTGTTTTGACCATGAAGTGCAATGATTGTTGTTACTGACCAACAAAGTGAAAATGAAAATCCACACATGCGAACTCAAAGATGATCATGTGTCATGAACCATTCAAACTGGAAATATCCTCAAAATTGAACAAGATTTGTGACATTAGATCCAAAAACGCTGAAAATGTGTGTGTGTTTTGTTTTTTTTAAGGAACAGCAGCCTGCCCTGGTTCAGAGACTGTTTAGGCCTAAGCTCCTCCCCCTCACCCAAAGCCCAACCCCCTGCATAGGAGTCACCACCAACACCTGTCAATAAAGAGGAGCACAGATAAAACCATCCCGATGTGATAACATCAAACGCAGGTAAGTGTTGTGTCTGTGTCCCTGTGAGTGTGCAGCAAAACTGAGAAGACTGCAGTGCTACTACATGTGCGTTAACACATGGCTCAGCTGGAATTACACATGCAGGCCCCTCTCTCTTCACATCACCTATTGAGCAAAGACAAAACATGGGTCACATGTCACCTGAACATATTACCTAAATTGACAGTTTATCCCAGTTGTATCTGATGGGTTTTAATGCCTGGAAACCTGAAGCATCAAAGAACAGCCTCTGTGAAATAGAACTGAATTTAGGGAGTTTTGGGACTGAGTGTTTCATGCCTAAAAACGCTCTCAATATTTTGTTAAAAGATGTGTAATCTAATTAGATAAAAGGGCTTTTGTTCAGCACCATTCAGGAGCAGAGGCACATGCTTCCTGTGAATAGTTGTCCCTAAATGTGTGTGGTGTAAATATTGGCCTTACCTGTCCCTTTGGTGAGCTCCTTCTCCCCCCCACTTTCTCTTTCTTTGGTTTGGTCCTCCTGGTCTGTGGTGGTCTCACTAGCAGCCTCCACATCCTCGCTCAGCTCTCCTGAAGGGGGAGGGAGGACGGGATATGTAAATCACCACGCCATCAGAATTGGTGGAAGCACTTAAAGGGACGGCAGCGTTTTTTTCTATAGGAGCTTGCAACAATTACATTTGCTGACACACAGTTGCAAGGCTAGCAGACAAAGAGGGCAGAATCTGCTTTCTGCTCTCTGTCCTGTGCTGTCTGATCATCACTGTGAAATTTATTTTGACAAGAATTATAGAATCTGAGTTTAATTATAGGGGAAGGAGAGAGGCAAATGTATAATAATAATAATAATAATAATTATAACAACAACTAGTGGTAGAATTTGTATTATTGTTATTAGTAATATTAGTATATTAATATTATTGGTGTTATTGTCATCGTTATTAGTAGCTTTAGTAGTGTTAATAGTAGTAGTGGAAGTAGTGGTAGTATTATACTGTGTATTGCATTGCATTTCTCCATGTATTCAAGACCATGACACATATATGGTTTCCTCAGTTTAATGTGGACATAAAACTTGAAGGAAAAAAAAGCACACATGTGGTCTGAAGAAGGCAGATGGAAAAATAATTGTGAGAGCTGTATCCTTCATGAGGAAGACCTTATACTAGACAACCCCCCCACCACCACACACACACACACTCTTTCTCACACACACATGCACACATGAAGGCAAACTCACACATATATTACTGTCCCCTGCTGCAATCTGCTAGGTTACTTACTAACAAGTCTCATTTCAGTTCTATGCAACTATTGCCAAAAAAGAGGAAAAAAAACTATAAATATTTAAAACTTTCAAAGCCACAATTCATTTTATTTTTATGCCAAGTCAAAGGCAGAAATCCCCTGTAACCACCTTAAAAGCCTCAGCTCAATATATCAGGCCATTTAGGAGCATCGAAGTCCAAACAATGGATATCCGATAATGCCATTTGTAAGTAACACACAGAGGAAAAGATAGCAAAAACAGATAATAAAAAGGGCATCAATCTTGTTTATTTCCCTCCAGTGCCCCCTGAACATCCCCTTTGCCTGTTAAGTTTGTTTAAAAGTAGTGGGACTTGCATGAAATAGCATTGATTTGACAACAGTAAACTAGGCCGCAGTCAATAGGCCCTATCAGTTATTACACAAGTCAGCTAATTCTCAGCAAATGTACTTAAATGCTCTTTTGAAAATGCTTTCATGCTCAGGTCTCTACTCTATAAGCTATTGACATATTGACAATGCTACAACAGCTACTGAAATGTCCTGTTCAAGTATTCAGCCCTGCAGTCATCACACATCCAATCCTAGCTCACCACATGACTACCCACAGCCAACACCACTTTTATGATGTTACATTATCCCCAGCACTCACTGTTTATCCCATCAGTTATGAAACATTGCATATGATGTATATAAAGCTGACACAGTGTTCTCAAACTGCAGTATGTGTCATTATCACAGATACACTTTGAACACTCATTCATATCTGAACCACACTGCTTTTCTCACAGACCGGTTCCCAAGTGTCAGTTCTTACAGAATAATCAGAAACACCTTTTTTTTTTCTTCTGCCTAAATAGATATGCTTTACACAAATAAGTCATGTTTAAAAATGAAAACTACATTGAAAGAAATCGATTCTTTATTTAACAACTACTGCTGCATATGTGAAAGAAAATGTTTTATTTTTCTTTAAATAGCTTAACATAAAAAGGTTTGATATTCAAGAACATGTACAACATATTTTCTACCACTTTTAAAAGACATTTAAGAAGTCACCTTTGTTAAGGGTTGACTCAATGCTCAGCATTGCTACAAAATTATAATAGGTGATTATTACCATAAAAATTGTTATATTATTCTAGATACAACTGTATTCTTATGGGGTTACTCTGTAAAAAAAAAAAAAAATCTAATTCAATGGAAAACACCTTTGTGTTACTGGCAGGACAAGAGCAGGATCCTCCATTTCCTGCTTGCTGATCAGATGCTGTAGGAAACAGCTGAGCAGAGTGATAGATGTACAGTATGAACTGTGTGGTTACACATTATTGCTAAAAGCTAATCCTGTGATCCAGCGATCCCGTGTTTAAATAAAGATATTTAAAAGGGATGGCTGACTCCTAGTAAAAAGCATATTTAAGTGTTCCCCCGGATCCCGCAGAAATGAATACATTTTATTCTTTTATTTTTAACCATGTTTCTATTATGTTTCCAAGGCAACCCATGAATTCCATCCAGTGCAGCCTATCCCGTGCTGGTGAGGCGGATCTTTCAACATTCCCAGAAAACCAGACTCCTAAAATCCCATCTAACTCCTGCCTGCATAAATCTCCACAACTGTGTGAGAATTAGGATACTGTACAGCTGCATAGGTGCTCAGATTACAAAATAATCCCCAGGTAAATTTTTTCACCTTTAAAAACGGGGCAAGGTGTCATTTCTTAGCAATGTGACACTTGTAGTGAGACTAATTCCCCACCTACACATTAATACACACTTTGTGCTTAAACATTGCTGTGATAGGCAGACAACATTTTAATGCCATTCAGTTTCCCTGTATCCACCCCCAACTTCCTGCGCACACAATGTACATGCTCACACATGCACTGATATTTTTTTTCTCCCTTGTTTTTTCAAAACATTTTTATTTCTGTGTCTAATCAACATGGTTGACACTTTGAACACACACACACACGTGCACACACACACACACACGTGCACACACACACACGCATGTGTGCACACACACACAATACAGAGCCAAGACCATAATTTATGCAGAAATGAAGACATTTAATTCCAGGAGAAGCGTCACATCTTTAAGTGGTAAATGGCTTTGCCTATTTCTCGTCTCATCTCCAACGGTATTACAGAATGATTAAAGCCAGGCCGACAATAATTAATGAAAGGTCATGAGTGGCCTAAGAGTAGGATGCAAATGGAAGAGACACTAAAACTGTAGCCATAGATTAACTCTGAAAATAGATGAGGAGAAACACTCAAAGCTATGGCAGCAGGCCATTTCTAACCCAAATTTCAGAGATGTAAAGGACAATAGCCTGAAGGTTGTCTTCTAATTAATTGTCTTCATTAACCATCCTAATACAATGATATGAAACAGTTCCATTAATCTAATCATGCAAGCTGAATAAGCCCATTGCCGACACAGAGATTACACTCATCTGTTCTGAGCATATAAATATCAGCTTTGCTCTGCCAGTCACTCAGTGGGGACAGTCCATGGACTCTCTGTTCCAACATCCTGCAGACAGGCAGACACACACTCACACACACACATACACACACACTCACACACCATCTTCCCCTCTCGTGTTTTTGTCAGCCAGTGCAGAGGCTTAATCAGGCCCATAGGTGTCACTCTCTACAAGCTGGGAGAGTGCTACTTGCTCACGCACATTAATGAGGTGCGGTGGGGGGGGGGG
>OMNW01006625.1:19588-31416 GCA_900303245.1 Selene dorsalis | reverse complement strand
CTTTACAAAATGGTCCTCACTCCAAAGGTTTAAAATTCACACCTGTCCTCACAATGATAGGAGTACAAACACATACACACACACACACACACACGCGCGCACACACACACACACACACACACACACATACTGACTCACACACACACAGGCATAAACCAACATTCAAAGAGTCAGAGATCATAAATATGTAAAGCTTTGTATTGCCAAAGAAACGAAGAAAAAGCACCTTGTGAGTGATCCCTAAGGAGGAGATTATATTAGGATTTGTTTATTCACTTTGAGGCAACTTTTGGCACCAAATTTGTCATGGTCCAAACTAAATGTTATAAACTAAAGCAGGAGCAATTTACAACCACTTACTACAACCGTGCTCCACCGACGAAGCTGATTTTGTTTCAGCACCAGGTTCTAAGGGAAATACTTTTCTTTCATCATTATTGTTACCGTGGGTACAGATGTATAGACCTGTCAGGTTAAATTTAGACAAAGTGGTGAAGCAGGAGGGATATTAGTGTCTCGGATGTAATTGTGCTCTTAAGATTAAGAGAGGAGAAGGAAAACAGTTGTATAAATGGATGTGGGTAATGGCTGGAGGGGCAGCTCAGGATGAACAGTTTGGAGATCTGTCATTGCTAATACAGGACAAACTCAGGGCGCAGCAACTTTCTCTGCTCTATACTAGTGAGGAAGGTGTTTTATGTTTCAGTATTTCTATTTTGGTTTCAGGTATGATCGATGCTGCCACTAACCCGCAGATCAAAGATGTTTGTTTTTTAACATACAGTGAAAAAACTGTGAAATTAAGGTTTAAAACATCAACATGTTGAAATTGTTACCGTAGTATTATACATCGGCCACATATCTCAGATCTCTCATATATCCTGAGCATAACAGCATGACTCAGTTCCCATGCAAAGCCATCACTCTCCTCTTCTATCAGCTGTCATTGATCCTCAAACTGAAACTCTAATTGCACATCAAACAGTCACTGAACTGCCTCAGATACACATTAGCAGTGCGAGCTGTCGACTTCAAACTGACATCTGTTCTTGTAAAAGCCTCAGCTTTATTATGTGTCATCATGTTTTCACCCGGCAACCGCTGTGGAAGCGGAAGTCATTTTTAAAATGCGGTTTGGACCTGTTTTTATAACAAATTAACTCTTCTCAGCTCCTCTTGGGTTGTTCATGCTAACATGAGGCAGGAGAACAGAAGGCAGCGGCATGGTCGAAGTACAGGAGACGGACACAAAGCTCCCACAATCCCAGAGATGCTTGGCCATGAGCCCTGGACATATTTGTTTTTTTATAGCAGAGAGCGTGTGGCAGACACACTGAGTTCAGACCTGACAGTGAAGGTAATTTGTAAAAAAACAAAGGGGTTGTCATGGGGATTTGATTCATTCTTATGTTGATTTCAATAAGTGCATAGTACATTTATTCTGCATTTGAGCTGAATTGTCTTAATGAGGGAACCTATACTAATTAGAGGCTTAAAAAGACTGTTTTTGTTTAGTGTGAGACAAAAGCAACATTCATTTTACACTTCACTGAAGACATGTTTTTACCCTTGAATACATTTTTTTTTTACATGCAGCGTCACCTGAAGCTAAGCTTTCCATCTTAAATGTGTCTATTTCCTGCTGTTGTGTAATGACTTGAACGTCATTTCAGACTGTACACAATGTTCTGAGTCAGTACGATCTCTGTTCACAAATTTACCCAATACATTAAATCACCCTGGTGAAGTCTCAAAGACGACACTGTGGCAAAGACTGATGCAAATATCTGACAAGTCTGCACATCCATGCTACCTGTTGTATGGTAGCAAAGTCTGCACAGTAGAAGGTGATGCAAATGAAGCGAGCAGGTGATGGCTTCCTGTTATGCATTGTATGTTAGCAAGTTAGCTACTGACCTGACATTGTAATGTTTTGTATTCACATTGCAACATACCAACACGTGTGTGTGCAGAGTGGAAATTTAGGATTATTCATGTGAGGTCACTGAAGAGATCTCGTGCACAAATACTACTGGTCCAGGCCGCATGTGACAAATGACGTGCACTTTCCCGGAAACCTCGGACACACGTTGTTTTCCTTAGACATAGTGAGCGCAAAGAAACATCTGTGTCAACATATAGAGCGTTAGGTCTCGCAGCTGAAAACAGCTGGAGACGAGAGAGATCCCTCATTAACACACAAAGAAAAGTTTATCTGTTAAGAAACTGGGATTGTAGAATAAGACTGAAAAGGAGCATTTTAATACACAACAAAGAACAAAGTGGTTACTTTTCCTCTGTATATCCTGTTATGGTGGAGTCACAGGATGCAAAAGTTCATTATAAAATTTGGCTTTTCCTCATAGCGAGTTTGAGATGCTATCCTGCACCTTGTTCCCTGCATCAGGTAATCCTCTCTGCTTCAGAGAGATCTGCAGACCATCTGTTAATCTCTCCACTGCTGTATTGCAGCTTTGCTTGGAGGGAACTTCACCTTATCGAAATAGTTTTTGCAGCAGGATCAACAAAACATTCTTTAAATCGCTAAGTGTGCAAACCTCTGCGTGAGCTGCAGCATCCTCTAAACTAAGAATTGTTTTAATTAAAAATGACTTGTATTTTCAGTAATTTACATCAGAATGACTGATTAGAGTTTTTTCACGGACCTGTCGACAAATGTCTGTAATTGATATACTGTGAGCAAACAATATTATGATTTGAATATTCATGTTTATATGTTTAAAGTATTATTGTTCACTCACTCACTTTGTTGACTGGTGCCATGGCCCAAATCAGGCCCACATACAGCAGTTTCGTCAGATGCCACTTCCGCATCTGGATCAGTTCAAGTCTCCTGGGTTTCCTGTGCTTTTGCAGGGTGCTGCTTTTCCCCTTTTCACTCTAAAACTGTAGAAAACAAAAACAACACACTGATATTGCTTAAAATATTGCAAAAGAGTATTTCATGTTAAACTTTCTGCCTTTTGGAGATCATTTCATCTTCCTCTCGCTTCACTCTTCACATGAACAGAAACTTTGACCAGGGCTGCCCAAACTTTTGCATGCCACCGTACACACTGTAAATCTTCCAGCTGTCAGTCAATATCATGCCTCGATATGGAAATACACAGGTCGGACTCAGGCCAGGGACCAAACCACATGATGGACCATAAGTTTCATTTTGTTATCGGAGCTGCAGGTTTCAGCTCTGGGTTCTGGTTGAATCCTAATGACCGCAACACGGTAGGAATCCACCACTAGCATACAAGCTCTAACCAACTGTGCCCTTTACTTGTTCGATAAGACACAGCAAAAGTTAAGCAGTTCTTTGGGAAATGAATTAGCTATTTGAAAATATTTGCAAAAAAAAAAAAAACGATACGAGGTAGAAACTGTGGTTAGAGATGCAGCGATGTCAGGGCACAGTGTTTAGACTTCAACATCCAAATCAGCCAGCCTGCAGTCAGCACAAGTAGAAGGACAGCTGATTAATTGACAGGTGATAAAAATAGCATGTGCTCGGTTAATCTAATAGAAACTCTGGGAGGAAAGTGACAAGTGATGGACTCATCATCATTTACTATTTTGCATTTCAGCCCCAGTATCCAGTCTTATATTAAGTCTGGTGATGGTTGCTTCCAAACTTAGCACAGCCAGTGACATCCTGTCAGAGCCTTAATGAGGCAACGCGGAAACTGACAGCAGAACTGAAGTGTTAACTGAACTCTGATAATGATGAGTGTATGAAACTGCCAGTGTCTGTTAGCTCCTGCTCGCCACACCCAGAGCGACTATAGGTCGTCACACACTTTTCTAATCAACATGTTTCAACTCAAACTAATTATCTCTCTGTGTCAACACCAGGACGTTTGGTACATATGACTCATAAATGTCTCCTCAGTGTAATCAAAATATAATGTGCTCACTGTGTTTCTTATTTAAATAAGAGTCTACAGTCAGCATATTCGTTATTAAAATGGGAGTCGCGCCAATTTCCATTAGTTGTACAGTTATTAATCTTGACCCTAATGGATATATGGGTTAGGGCCTGATAGAGACATTACCATTCTGCCTGGGGGGGGGGGCATTTCTCTCAAAGCTGCAAATGTCAAACTCAGGATGGAGTGAAAATTCAAGGGGATCTCTGTGGTGAACCATATTTTTTAACCCCCCAAACCAACATACAAGCTCATGCATACATCATATCAGGATAAAGGAGTGATGATTATTTTAGTGTTTAGCACATCTACTGTCAACATGCCCCAGAAAGAGCCCCAGAAAGAAGTACAAGTTTTCCTGCATGGTTCCTTGTATCCCGAGCTCAACCCTAAAAATCACAAGTGCTGGCACCGTCAGCAGGACGATGCACCACATTGCAGCTGTCAGTGTTTGGGTCGGTTCAGGTCGACTGCATCTTCAATTGAGTCTCTCAAGGTCTAATCAGACCGTCGTTACAGTGAGAGCAGGCACAGCCGCAGGTGATGAGAGCGAGTGAACAGCGTTCATAGTTTGTTTGGTTTTTTTTCTGTTAGCTTGAATGTCCTGGATCATTTAATGTCACAGTGTTTGTCAAAAGCAGATACACAGGTGAGAACACAGGTGAGAACACGGACAGAGCGGAGAGATTCAACTCATAACTGTGAACTGAGAAAAGAGACATTTCATACAAGAGACTTGGATCTAATGATAAGATGTTCTCCTTGCTTCTTAAACTGCCCCTCCCTCATCCAAATTTTGTTAAATTAACATTTTGCCCTAACTCCAGATTTTCAAGGTCTCTTGCTCCTCGATCCATTTTATAATCAAGAGCTATAATCAAACCACACGTCTTACTGTTGGCCTGTAAGTGTCACTGTACTGCGGCAGTAATTACAGCTACATCATTATGTACTCTTAGTTTAGTGGAGCTGCTTGGTGCTCTCTCCAGGGGTCTGCCTAACATCTCTGGTTACTGCAGTAATTCAGTATATACATATGGTATAGAGAAAGAGTACAAGGTCACCAAAACTAGACTGTTTAAAGCATCCTCTGTATGTTACCGGCTGGAGAAGGTGCTGATCAATACACAATGTCTACATTTATACAGAGCTTTTCTTGACTCAATGACCACTCAAAGCTTCACACTATGAATCATATTCACCCATTTATACAAACACACAAACACAATCATACAGCACTTCTACCTCCAGTTCTGCACATTTCTATCTATCAGTCACACACATTCACACACTGATGATACATCTGGGCCCAGTATCAACAGAGCAGCGGCCTCGCTAGGCCGCTAGTAGCTACTTAACACACAAGTCAATGGAGCAGAGTTAGCTTCCGTTAGCACCACCTCGGCTCAATTAGATCGTTACACCGTCGTTTCAAGTTGACTACAGTTCAAATAATTGGATCGCATGACATGTTGGCTGGTGTTCATATGGTCTTAAAAACGCTACATATTAGACGACAGTAAACTTACATTTTTGACGTGAAAGTTGTGCTCCCAGCTGCTGTTGTTGTTGCTGCTGACGTCACGTAGTCCGCCATGTTTCCATCCGGAGGCCGAGACGCGACATTTTGAAAATGCGTATCCGGTCAGATCTGGATCACGGTGATCCACCCTGACAGTGTTTTGAAATACTCAGATAAAATCAGCAGGATCACCTTGATCCATGACTGAGAAAAAGGGGGGATTTCATTATCCGGATTACAAGTTTTGAAATACTGGGCCCAGGGGACAATTTCAGGTTCAGTGTCTTGCCCACAGACACTTCAACAGCTGGAAATGAGGACAAATATTATGGTTTCAAGCATTTTATTTATTACATGGGGTTTACACCACTTTTAAGGAGGCACTGCAGCTCACTTAGCATGACTGCGTCCTGAACCCCTTCATAGAGTCGAGGGAATGGGGATAAAAGGGACTTAAAATATTTTTTTTGCCATCTGAACCTGGCACACCTTCAACAAGGACAAAGAATAAAGAATAGAAGTGTAGTAATTTACTCTGCTTTCATGTCTGAAGTCCGCTCAACAGTTGTTGACAAGAGATGAAGATCAAAAGTAGCTGTAAACTCTGTGCAGCTCATCAGCTTCATGCCTGTTGTTAAATCGCATCATAGCTAAACAAACAGGGAGGTGACGTGTTTTCTGCTTTTCAGCATCACGTAAAATCTCACTTCAGCAGATGACTTTAGAAAAACAACCTGGATGGGTTATTGTCAGAGGCAGGAACATCAAATCCAGGCGATCCTCTCAAGATCAGTAAAAAGGGTTAGAAAAACCTTTATTGTATTTCTCATCTTCACTGACCCATGTCTCAGTAAAAGACTTGTCACTTCTAAAAACTGCTGCAGTCCAAAGTTGTTGTTAAAGTGATAACGTGAGAAATAACATTTGAGAAACTTTCTTGGAGAAAACATGAACACGACAAGTGAACAAGTAACACCTCTTGACTTTCTCACTTTCCTCCCAGTGGGTCGCTGTCACTGTGGAGTAATTGCAGCAGTGGTGTATGGAGGATATATCCTGTTCGCTCTGTATGTGTGTGTGTGTGAGGATGTGAGTGCACTGTGACTGAGAGGTCATTTATTAATTACAAAGTGGCCTGGAATAGGAACAACTGCCAAGTCCAGGATCCTCAGGAGCAAATTATCAGCTCCGACAGCGACACAGTCAATTCCTGACCTAACGAGAGGCTGTGGTCCGTGGCTCCTGTTTCCCTCTCCATAAACTGAAAGTAGGCCAAAAAAAAGGGTTATATTCTTATTTTTTCATGGTTGAAAAATCAATATTTTTCGATTCCCTGCTCTTCTGAAATAGCAGCAGGTGTATCAGACCTCGGTTGTCATGGTTACCATAACAAATATCAATTTCCCTATGGTTACAAGTAAAGTTCTCCTCCTTCTAAACATGTGGCACACGTGATGGACCTTGGTTGTTATGATTACCAGGATTAAAAATGTACTGATAATAAACACACTGTTGCCTTGGTCACTGTGAGATAACATTCAAGGCTTGATTAGGCGCGGGGACAATAACTACTTGACGATCTTTGTTGTCATGGTTACTATAATAATGACATGGATGATGTTTAAGGCTCTTGGATGAAACAACTTAACTGCTGCTTTTATTATATGGGAATCGAACATCACTCTCCCTTGTTGTTCTCTTGACCCAGCTTCACATGGACTTTGCCGCTCTTTATGATACGTCACCACTCATCTCCCTTTGGTCCTGTCATAATCACAGCGACCACTAGATGTCGCCTGACAACAAAATGTAACTATGGGTCATAACAACCTGCTGCACAAACAATCTGTGGGCTTGTTTTTTTATTTCATGAGGATGCGCAAGAGTATTTAACGTCATCAGTCAAATTGTCTTTTTTGACAAATGAATTAGACAAAGTCTCTGTGACCATTAATGTGAATAGACGTGCTAACACAATGTTACCACACTATTTGTATTGTTGACATGACATCAATATTAATTCAGGAATCATCAATACTTGTAAACTGTAATGCACGACCCAAGTGAAGAGGATGTGTTTGATTTTAATTACTGTATGACATGAATGGAAACGACTTTCGGGGAAATTTATCTTTCACTTTGGTGCAGTTTCACAGGATTCGCTCATAGTGAGGAATATGGATGGTGTTTATCTGAGCTTTTGAATTTGAGATGTTGAAGGCTATTGTTATTTGACCTTTCATCAATCTCCTATCCTCTGGCCCGTTCGCTGCAGCAGCAGTTCAGCACGGGACTGGTTCTCTCCTTCACTCTTTCTATTGCAAGATATGGAAATGTTCCTCCCTGAGCCATACTGCAAGTGATTTATCATCCCAGTGTCTGTGTTGTGTTTGTGTTAGAAGAACCTGCAATGGAAAAACAGCCTTATTGAAAGCTGGTGTCAGCTTTCTATAATCCATAATGACAATGTTTTAGGTTTTATACCAACATAACTGCTGCACTGCGCAGCTTTAACACCTCTGTGAAGGGACAGTGCTGCTCACAAAGTCACAAACTAGATTTTGAAAGTTATACAGATGTCAACAGCAGCTTAACATGAGCTTAAATTTCTATTATTAAGCTTATAAATAGCAGTTGAGCTAAAGGACAATGAAACACCAGCTGACTGTGAACTCCAGACCACAACACTGAGGTCAAAGGTCATGCACTAGTAAATAGCAGATGGAGTGATGCAAGGAATGATGCTGTTTTTTCCCTGACAAAGAGTCAACAAGCTTTTTCAATAGGCTTTTGGGTTATTTCAGAAAATATGATCAGTGACAAACAAAAGTTGGTTTGGTGACACAAACTTATTATTTATTTTTTTTATCACTTTTCGAAGCCTGAACACAATCACAGGAAGTTAAAAGCTAATGTTAGGCTTCAAGCTCTCATTTGATTCAGTGCCTTAAATCCTCCACAGAAGCCTTATACTTCCAACAACAGAGTTATAGTCTTTTTCTTTTCTTTGCGAGATTGTTGGTCTAAACGCAATGAAGCTGTCAACACGACTGGTGAGTGGATCTTTTCTTTCAGAATCAATGCCCCAGTTTGTCGTACAGGCGTTCTGTTGTAAGTAGAGCTTCCCCTCAGGAGTAAACAGAGCCTGATGTGTGCGACTGGTTGAGTGACAGACAGATGTGTGCGTATGCTGTGTTTACCAAGGTTGATCGACAACAATAGGCAGGTTAAATACTTTAGAAAACAGATCTGCATCTTAAATAATCAATTAGTCAATCACAGTCAACCCACAATCAGACACAATGGAGACACTTTATTAGGAATGTGGTCTTTTTTTTCTTCTTCTACACACAGATCTGTGTCAGAGTTTGGTTTTGAATTTCTAAGACTGAGTGTGAATCAGGAGGAAATAGCTTCATTTTTTTTTTCCGCATGGTCTGAAAATCAATTTAACTTAGAAGGAATTCATTTTTATTTAAGTGTAAGGTTGATATGTGTGGGTGATGGTTTTCTGCTCCTCATGTTTTCTCATGAGAACCATTCACGAATGCAGAATTTGTACTGTGAAAACTGAAGCTGCTTTGTAAAGATACAGGTTTCTGTCACATACCACCAAGTAAATACAAGCACAAATGAATAGATACTTTCCGTTCTGCTCAGACATGTGAAGGTCCTTGATAATGTGACTGTCGGTTGGGCTTGTTTGGATGTGGCTGAACAAAGGGCCCTAAGAAGTTCAATCTTGACCTTGGAAATGGAGCAAATAATAATGATCTCCCCTTATTTTGTAATCACATTCACTCATTCAGTAAACCTCTGTCTATGTGTACATGTAGCCCAGACCAGTTCAGTCTGTTCTGCGTGGACTCGCTGTGTTGTCCACTGAGCAATAACAGACATTATAAAGCATGAAAAGAATAATAAAAAGTACAAAGAAAGGCATCAAAGCAGGTTCACATGAAACTGGAACAGAAGTTATATGGGCAAAAAAAAAAAAAAAAAAGGCCTGGTAGTGAATCTTAAAGGCGTCAAATCTCACCACTGCAGGGCAGCAGCTGTGAGGTTGAGTTGCAGTTTGAGTCTGGTCAGTGACCTTGTTGCACTTCTCCCTCCCTCAGCTTCCTGTCGTCTCTCTACTCTGTGCAAGAAAGGTTCACAGTGAGAATAAAAGAAAATGGTCGAGTGCGTTAAAAAGTTTAAATCAGTCATTCAGATCTTCAGTCTAAGTGGACTCAAATATTTAACACAGGCTCTTTTACCAAAGTCGTTTCTATTTAAATGCAGGAATGAGACATTCATCCAGATATGGTGGAGCACTGAGTTTGCCTAAACTGCAGAGTGGATGGACGATAAGATCTATTGGCTTTATGGACACATAATAAAGAGACTGAGCCAAATGACACGATATAAGTTACAGTAATGAGTCTGTAAAGTCGACTCCTGATGGAGTCTCTAATCTAAATGAGACTTGAGACACTTTCATTCACAGATATGTGTCTCTGTTGGCCCAGTCACAAACCTGACTGTGAACCCCCCCCCCACGTCTAGTCCACAGGGAGGGTGTGATGTGATGTCCCCAGTTTAGTAAGAAGTAACAACAAGTTGAGTAACTTTAGCATATGTTTCTCTTCACTGGTTTCCTCCCTCATCCCTCCCACGTGTTCCGCAACCAATCACACCTCGCCATGATCTCGATCAGCCAATCAGGTTGTCCTAAATATATCCAGGTGGATCTTGGGGTCCTCCACTTTTTTCTATCTATCTCCAGTCTTCATACCCAGTCAGGACTGAGCTCATCATCACATCCAGACACTGGCGGGCGGGGGCAGGTGTGTCTGGAGATCTGGTGGGGGAGGAGCAGGGAACAGCCATGCCCAGTCTGCATGTACACAAACAAACACATGCACACACAGTGAACGACAGATGACATACCGAAGAACAGGGGGAAAGGAAGACACCAAAACCCAAACAGGTCTGGTCTAGACCAGGCATCCACCGAGGGCCGGTGTGGCTGCAGGTTTTTGTTCCAACCCAGCAGCAGCAGCAGCACACCAGACGTGACTCATTTGTTGATCTCAGTCTTCAGACAGCTGATTGGTCAAACTGTGTGCTCTTGATTGGTTGGAACAAAAACCTGCAGCCTCTGTGGAATAGTTTGTGCCTGTGCCTGGTCTCGACCCCTGGGGGAGTTTCCAGTCGCAGTTTTCTTCCTGTTTGCACATGGCACCACATTTTTATTCATTAACACAAATGAGTCTCTGATTGAAATGGAGCTCAACTACATGCTGCTCACTCACCAATACATATCAGTGCTCTCTCACTCACACAGATCACTCAGTGGTTGAACTGATCGGGGATCAGCAGCTTGTTGCGCCTTGTGTTTGATATTACAGTTTTTGTCCTGCAGCTGTTTTTCACAGTTACACCTCTGAGACAGACGCTTGTTAATACCAGCCTAACTCTGTGCTGTTGTCATGAGGACAGAGCAGACGGACCGTGGACATGTTCATTTTAGCTCCACGTGAAGTCACATCATTTATTTCAGGGATTTTCATCCAGAATAAATGGAGTTTCGTCGGGAACATTACCAGTTGATTTTTAAGTGACAAAGCAAGCTGAACGTTAGATTTGGGAGTAAAAGGCAATTTCCATTCACAGCATCACCCCCTTGTCAAACCTGGGACGAAATCCCGGGCCATTATGGTGATGTGCCTTTTTATTTTAAGATTTTTTTTTACTTTAGTTTCACAAATATTTCATCCCATCAAGGTTCATTTTCTATAACAAAGCTGATTTTTAAACATAAGCCTGACGTGTGTTTGTGTTTGTTTGGACTTGGTATCACCGCACCCTGTTATTGTCTTCATAAATTAGGAGGACAGGTATGGAGATGAGTTTTTATATGAAGTTTTCTTGCAGGAATTTAGTAAGAAAATTCAATTAATATATGAAAGAGAGGTGCAATGCTTGTGCAGCCTCAGGGTGATTTACAGTTTTTTTACAGAAATATCTGCTTTATAATATGAAAAATAATAGTGCGGTGCAAAGGCAGTGCAAGGATGGTTAGAGTTTGGGGCAGTGAATGAAGCATTAAACTAATGTGCTGTGTGTGTGTTTCCTACATTTACTAATCACAGTAATGGTCCAATACCTCCACACTTGGCAGTCAGCTCTTTTTTGGTATTAGTTTCTTTTTTCCTCCCTCTGTTTATTAAGCAAGGACCACTCTCTCTCTCTCACACACACACACACACACTCACATTAATCTCAAAATGAGAGGAGGTGATTAATGCCAGATTTAGCTGTTTGCTAATTTCCATTTTGAGTCCCTGAGCAGGTACACACAGAGCAATCACTAAGACACTAAG
>OMNW01006618.1:1160-44622 GCA_900303245.1 Selene dorsalis | reverse complement strand
GGGCGGAGGCCAGCTTGTACATGACCGGGAAGAGGATGGAGGTGAAGGTGGCGGTGACGAGAGCCAGGTACATCAGCAGAGGGTGGTCCGGGAACTTCCCCAGCAGGAAGCCCAGGAGAGCGGGCAGCACCATCTCTCCCAGCGCCGCGCCCACCACAAACACCGCCGCCGTGTGGCCCGTCACCGTGGTGTACTGCTCCAACCAGGAGATGCCGCTGGGGAAGGTGGTGGCCATGGATGCTCCGTAGAGGCCGGTGCAAACCCATATGGCCGCTTTCTCCTCGCTGAAGAGACACAGGAGCAGGGAGGAGATGGTGGAGCCCACCAGGCTGAGCAGGATCAGGATGCCCGGGTACACGCACGCCGCAAAGAAGATGGCCAACCCTCGACAGGCGGCGAACGTCGCCCAGAACAAAGAGTTCAGCCCGGCCGCCTGCCACTGATGCATGTGGGCGTAGTCCTTGGCAAAGGTGAAGATGAAGGAGCCGTACGCCACCTCAGCACCCACATAGGCGAAGAAGAAGAAGAAGAGGAGGATGACGAGAGCCATGTGGTGTTTGGCCACCAGGGGTTTCCCCGACAACAGGCGAGCCTTGTCACGCGACACGCTGCTGCGGCTGTAGAGGAGGAAGAAGAGGAAGGAGATGAGGAGGACGAACGAGCCGATCACGATGTAGGCCCACATGGATTTGAGGGTGCTGCTCCTGCTGTGGACGTAGCGGATGATGGTCTGAGCGTCAGCAGCTTTGGTGACCTGCTCCGTGGAGGCGGCAGGAAGCGAGGAGCCGGACGCTGCGGTTCCGTTCGCATCGGGCCCGAACAGCAGCTTGGCGATGATCGGAGACACGAAGGCCCCGGCTGCGAAGCTGAAATGCAGAGCCTGCATGTGGGGGCCGGCCTGCTCCCCCCACGTGTTCAATATGAGCACGTTACCACCTGAGAGAGGAGGAGAACACGACGAGGGAAATGAATCAGTGTTAAAGATCATCGTCTCTGCAGAAAGTCTCTGAAAGGTGGACTCACTCACTTCTACCCTCAAAGTACACGGGGGTGTTCCAGGTAACACAGTGTGTCACATGTGCACGTGTCATTTATCAAGTGACAAATATAGTTCTATGATTTTGGTTTTTGCAAAATTATTGGAAATCAGAAAACTGAATCTCTCACTTCAACAATCTTTGAGAAGCTGCCTCTGTCCAAAGTGGACACTTCTTTTACATGTACAGAATCAAAAAATCAGATCAAATCAAACAAAAATCTAAACAAAAGTTCTGCAGTACTGTGACACAGGGTGAGGGTGGGGTTCATCCTGTGTCCTTTTCTCCTCAGGCTTTTGTAAATGAGGTGAATGTGGAGGATGATATGTTGTCTTACCTGTATCCAGGACTCCCATAGACATCCCGATGCTGGACATGAGCCCGGTGAGGACCAGAGCCTGCTTACAGAAGGGGATAGCACACATCCCAAAAGCTGTGACCAGCATAGAGAAACCTGGAGAGAGATCATCAGACAGAGGGTCCTTATCCACCCATGTTTGTTAACACACACACATACACACACACAAAATCGTCGTCCTCCCACAAGCAGCTGCTCTGTAATAAAACAGAGCTGGTAAAGTGTGCGGCTGCTGTGAGAAGTGGCCACAGTAACATACAGGAAGTAACAGTGTGTGAGGGAGGGGTTACCCAGCAGGAGGTGGGGGTTCATGCAGTCGAACAGGACGCCTCCTAACAGGGAGCCTCCGATGTATCCTGCAGAGCGGCCCACGAAGATGTAGGAGATGTTGCTGATGTTCTTCTTCACGTTCACAGCCAGGTCCTCGAACGTGGGGCCGAGAACTGAAATGCTCATCCCCTAGAACGACGAGACGATGGTCGGTTACTATGGTTACAAAGGGTTAGAACATCAACACAAAATCTCTCGTGGAAGGGGTTGAGTGGCTCTCGTCCACTGAGAATCGCGCAATCACACAGGGAAACTGAGGTTTTGGCGCCTCCCTCCTCCACACACACACACAGATAAAATATATATATGACATATATGTCCCTATATCAACAGTGATGTCACCATATATGTTGCATATTACTATTACATATAAACAGCCTCTAGATATATGAAGTTATACATTTATCTCCTATATGGAACACCTGTAGTACAATTTGCATATGTATGTAAAAATATCTATATCAAGACTTTTTATTTGGTAAATGATGTTGCAACCATATATAATCCTTAATTTATATATGCAAGTTTAGTAGCATACTATAAAAAAATATTATATACATATATTTTTCCTACTGATATTAAACATGTCTATTTTCATTTTTCATTCTGGAACATGGTCTCAGACTTTTGGAAGTTACAGTTTGTAATTTTTTATATGTAATAAGTTTCACATATATATTTTTTTTTTACAGAAGTTACATGTACATATGTTACATCTGAGTGTTGGACTGACACCATCTGACCTTTACACTTTACACTGCATTATACCTGAATGTAAATGTGTAAAAGTGTCAAAGAGACACTGTGTTGCACATTTGTCTCTCTTCACAATCTGAATGGAAAATAGTGTTTTAAGGTGGATTTAAAAAACAAAACATAGCATTACAGATACCTCTTAACAGGGCTTTCGCTTTAATGCATGATCTATTGATGTAAAGCTGTCTGAGGTTAAACTATACGTCGATGTGTCGCCAACCTGCCATGAATGTGGCCAAACAGAAGATTACTACTTCATAGCTATGCTGTATGCCCTCAACTGCAGGATGGTTGGGCTGCAATATTTTTCTATTTTCTCCCAAAGTTTTTTCTAAACTCTGCTTCGTTGGGGCCTTTGGAGTACTGCAAGAAGTTGAAGGTCTCACATCTCCAGCTCCTGTTCCCATGTCTTCTCCTCCTGTGTACAAAGAAACTGGTTCTCCTGGATAACAACACTGGCTCAGAGAGTGATACATCCTTAAGGAAGTGCAGGTTGGAGGTGATGGGAAGGGTGGAGTGGTAGGACAGATCCTGCCCAGCCTTTGTGTGTGTGTGTGTGTGTGTGTGTGAGAGAGAGAGAGTGAGACCTGCAGTGCAAAGCATTCTTGTGCTTCCCAAAAAAAAAAAAAAAAACATGATACTGAACCTCAAATTGCCCCTGGTGTGTGTCCCATCAGTGTGTGAGAGTGTGTGTTCTGTATGTGAACAGGTGAGTATGGTTGGTACCATCCTGTGTGTGCTGTATGAGTGCAGTCAGGCTGTAGCAGACAAACACAGCCAGTGTGTGGAGAGCAGGAAGTTCACCTGAGTGTGGTCAGACAGGAAAATCCACCTGAGCACCCTGAACGCCTCACTGAACCTACACACTGCACCTGTTCACTTATACGTGGACTCGTACACAGAGGTGTCACTGACCCACTAAGATTTGTGTTGATATTGCGCGTGACACAGTGTGGTGCCTGTCACGACCAGTAAATATAATCGAGATTCTACTCTGTTTTGTTTGTGTCACCTGCATCTATCATCGTAGCACACACCGTGTGTCACGAGGAGGCCTGACTGAAGAAATAGCCGACATTTTAATGCCATATGTTTCCGTGACCCGCCCCCTCCCAACCTACCAAGCCCAGGAAAGATGCACAGAGCGCCAGGGTGACCACCCAGCGGCCGCACGCTCCGTATCCGCTCCTTCCTCCGCCGACCACCTCCACACGGTCGTCGCATCCCGGCTTGGCCGTCCTCTTGACCGCCTTCAGCGCGCTCTTCAGCCCTCGCCCGGCCTCCTTCCTCTTGTCAAACAGGGTGTCCTCCTCCTGCTCGTCGTTGTCGTCGTCGTCGTCCTCCATGCTGGCGAAGCGAACGTGCTTCTTCTTTACGACGGCGGAAGCAGACATAACCTGAGCTGTCACTGACTACGGCTGCCGGCGGTGGTGGTGGTGGTGAGCTGTCAGAGAGCCGTGCACGGCCGAGTAAACACAAACCGACGGCTGCTGTCGGTTTAAACGGCCTCCTCCAGTTCGAGCGCTTCCTGTTTAGACGTTTCTGGGAGATAGGGACGCACAGCTGCGGGTAGACGTCTGTAAACAGCTGGATGGTTGAGGCAGTGACGGCGGACCAGCACCGCGGCTGCAGAGTCCTCCATATGTCAACAGCGTATGTGTGGCTGGCTGCTGGAGACCCTCACAGATCGTCTGCTGAGAGGGAGTCTCACTCGGTCAGTTGAAGTCGCTGACTGACGCGGAAGAGACACGCGTTAACTCCTGTTTATCAGTGGTAAACCAGCTACAGCGGGTTCGCCGTACTCTGTACCTGTTGCACCACAGACACTACAGGGTTCAGTAGTGTTTATAGTGTAGTATTTACAGCCTTTGTCCAGTGCTCCTCTCATTTCATCCGCACAGCTGACATGAGTCAGCCCGCAGCCGAGGAAGACTCCTAGTCTGATCGAGTTGACAATAATCAGTAATAACCCGGGGACACCCGAGCAGTTTCAGCAACAGTCCTCAAAGCACATATACTATATTAGTATCCTGAATTCGAAACAGTGTGACACATCTTACTTCTTTTCCCTCTCTGATTCATTTGACACGTCGAGGCTCACAGGAAGTAGTAGCCACTGAGAGAAAATGGCGGCCTCTAGTGTATCACTCTCCCTGCAGGTTCTGGACCTGGGCCACAGTGAGTGGGTGTGTGTGTCCATGTGTGGAGAACAAGCTTCACAATCTTAACAAATAGTTTTACAAATGTAAAGTTTGATTTTACTATTGTTATTTTTTTTTTTGTAAAAGTGAATCTTGGTGCATATATAATAAGTTTCTCACAAATGTCTGATGATTATTCAATACTGAAGTGAAGATAAAATATTCTTTTACAAGTATGAGTCCTTTACTGAGGTATGCATGATGAGGAATGACCTTTAGTGCCTTCAACCAGCATTAGTAAATGAATTATGTAAAGGAACACTGCATGCTCATTTTATACAATCATCAGTCTTCACAACGATGAAAAATGGGACTTTGTGTCCCATCAGTTTATATGTGCTGTTGGACTTCTTTGCAAATAATCAAATAACAGGAGCACCGGGTAAAATGGTTATGTTCTGAACACTGCTGTGCTCTGTCATTGTGCTGGAAGAATAATCCGTTTACAGTTCATGATGATGTCATTGTATGCTGCTTTGAATAGACAGTCATCTACCAAATGAATGCAATAAATGTAACAGTAAAATTGAACATATCATTGTGTCCTATGAATCTTGTTGTCTGGCAGTTGGCAAGTTTCTGTTTCCATCCTACATGTTTAGTTTTTCACACTGATGATGGTGTATTCTGGGCTGTTTGTCACACAGCAGGGACATCTCTGAAACCTTTTCACTCTCACTGTACATGACACAGAAGCAGTGATCAAAAAAAAAAAAAACAGTGGCTAAAGCTCAGTGATGATCATTTCATTCATTGTGAGAAACGTAAACATCTGTCAACATTTACATACATCATAAACTAAATTTTGAGGTGAAAACTCATGAGAGGAGGGTCAACAAACATGCAAGATGGAGTCAATGTATCAAATTAAAAGTGAGCATGAAGGAGACAAACAGACCAAACTGATGCAAAATAGGATGATAAAAGCAAATATTCAATCTTTACTGTAAAGCTTAAAGGAGGAACAGCTTTATCTGTACATGCAGCAAAAACAAAATGCATACGTACAGATATTCTGAATAAAATCCAGAGGTTGGATTGGGTGTGACGGAGCCAACACAACAGCAAACAAACAATAAAATGCAATAAACACTGGGGAACATGAGTTCATCCAAAAGTCCTCTACACACACGTGCGCACACACACACACACACACAGTCAGACTGTCACATAAACCTCTACAGACACCAGTAAGACAGATTTTAAGGCAGTTTGTGATTTAAAATCATGACTAAATAAAAATAAATCACGCAGTTTTTGGCTTATTGTCCAAATATTTTTTTGGAAGGCACAGGTCATTTCAAGAAGCAGGTGTGAAGCAACAACTAAATAATGTTAGCCAAGTAAAAGTGATAAGCGTAAAAAAAACAAAAAAAACAACTACGGTTACAATCAATGTTCAGAGGTACAAATGAAGTAATTTCTGGCAAGAAATTACTTGAGGCTCTCATTGATCAATCACACTACAATGCTAACAAGTCTAAAAATAAACTGTCATTAAAGCATGTCATTTAAAAAAAGACTGAAAGGCAACAGATGTGATTTTATCGTAAAAATATATATTTAGAGGAGAGAAGATGTAAACGCTGCTGAGGTTTCTCTGACTTGTTGCATAAAATAAAGTATTTGATTAAAGAGCAAAGCTTCAGGCAGCTCCATCGTTCTGTTTGTGTCGCTGTCGGACTTGAACACTGTCGGACCCGCCTCTGAAGGAGGAACTCAAGAGTCCAGACTGGGGCAGTTCTACTTTTTTAATAACATCTGAGGTAGAGAGTGTCACGATCACCAGCCCACAGCTGTTCTGTGGTGCCCGGATTTCTGAAACTGAGTTTTTCCTTAAGCCATCTGTCACTGAGCAGCAACAGACTGATGAGTGACATGTTCAGATGGTTCACTACTGACACTACCTGGAAGCTTTAGGGAGACGTATGACAACAAGCAGAGAGGATTAAACACTCTCAGCCATTTTCATTTCAATACATTTTTGGTCTTCAATAAATGAAATTAAGGCTTTTAGGCAAATGCCCGTCAATTACAGCATCACATTCTCCACAAAAACTACAAAATAAATACAATACGGAAACATCAAACACACTCTTTCCTCTTAAAGGTCAACAAACTGGACACAGAGTGAATGGTTAACTTGACTTCACTTGACTAATGGTCACAGTCAACGATTTGTCAAATTCAAATCCTCAGATTCACTTCAAATAAAGCAGACTCAGTCTCTGAAACGAAAAGATACTGTACGTAAAAGCTTTTGTATAAAGTGGTGAGGACCTAAATACACAGTGGTATTTTGTGGTTTTTGGTCCTTTTTCAGAGGTCATCCTCCAAGCAGGTGATCTGCAGCTGACACAGCAATGTGTGTTTTATGACCTGCTGCTCGGACATTCATCACATTATAAATTCATGTTGCACGTTCAAAGGATAAAAATGTTGGACCAAATAAAAGAGAAACATTAGACATAAAAAAAAACACAAACAAGTCTCACCACTGTGTGTTTTTTTAAAAAAGAAATACTGCTTAAAGTCACTACTACAATCATTTCATATAGACTGGAACACAAACACAATGTTAATATGTTCCTTATCGATCAATATTAGGCTCATTGCTGACAGTGGGTGTATTTGTACTGGCTGAGTGACAGATTACAAATTCACTGTGCGTGCACCTGGGCCTGGATAAACACTGTTGTTTCTCTATGTTGGCTTGTTTTTGTTTTTTTTCCAGAAAAGAGACGGAACATGTTTTCTCCTGTCTCCAGTCCGAAGGTTCAACCTTCTTATGGAAATGAAATGAAAGACATGAGGTGAAATGCCAGCGTGTCAGACAGGATGGAAAATCACTGTGATTAAAGATGCTTCTCTTCAAGTGTTCAAGCACCATTACAGCTCAGACAGTCCTTCACTTAACACTGGCTATGACCCCCATCTCACTGTCCCTTTAAAAGACTATGTACACACTTACACAGTTTGGCTTCATACCACTTGGGACAAGGGAATCCTGTTCTCACAATAAGGAGGCAGCTTTCTGCAGAAATCATTAGCAGACCACTTTGAACTGATGGTGATTGTTTCATATTTCTACATCTAAGACTATGTGGTGGTATTTTAGAGCAATGGAAGTCCACCTTTCTCTTAAGACTGTGAATCTAGATCCTTTCTAATATACATATATACATACATATATATATATCCTTTCTAACCAATATGAAATCTTTTCCTTTTAACTTCAAGTTTCCTGCTCTTAAAAATTATGTCAGTTTAAATGAAACAATCAAATGCATAGTTCTTGAGCATCACACTGCTGTGAAACTCTTCTTCAACTTCTTACGGTCTAATATTTTTCATTGCTTTGGCATTTTCTGACATTCTCCTACTGATGGCAGTCATAATCAGGGCTACTCTCTCTCACTAGCTCTCTCTCTCTCGCTCACACACACACACACACACACACACACACACACACACACACACACAAACATACACACTGTAATGCTGCTGGTCAGCAGCAACTTAATCTGACCCCGTGTGTGTCTCCCTCAGTCTGTTCAGTGGGGACTTAGAGGACAGACTCTCCAGTTTTCTGTTGTGGTTCGTCCATAGCTTTTTCATGCTCGATCATCTTCTGGGTGACCTCTTGCTCCTTGTTCTGCTCCTTCTCCATCCTCTTGCGCCTGGCCTCCACCCAGGGTATCAGACACAGCAGAGCACCTCCAATGATAGGGGGGATGCCTGCCAAGTAGAAGGCCACCTCGTAGTTCCCCAGCCTGTCCCTCAGGAAGCCTGCAACCAGAGACAGGCAGAGTCATCACGTTCTCATGACTGCAGCAGGGGTCAGACAGAGGCCAATAAAGGTTAAAGTGCTTAAAGTTTCTCCAGAAGACAGAGCTTCTGTATGAGATGTTAGGATGGACACAGTTTACCACTCTGAGTTTGACTCACTGTCACAGTAATGAATGACCTCTCTGGAGCCTGAGAGGGTTAATAATAAGCAGGGCCATAGGGACACTCATATGTCTATTAATAGCTAATTCATTGAATTTGCTTATGTCAGCTGGGGCTGCAGATGATGCCACAGTGGTCCTTTCTTGTGATTAGACTGAACATGGAGGTCGAAGAGCTACAGTGGCCACGAGAGTTCAACACACTTCATCTTAGGAAAACATGCTCATCACTGTTTTTTACATGAAGCCTAAACGATTGAACTGTCACATACACTATATCTCTTTAGTCTTTGCATTCAGTGTTGTCCATGTGTTACCATGTGTCAAACACTGTCTGGACACAGGCTGTTTCTAACTTACACCAAGATGCCAAAGTAAACACTAGGTGGTGCAAAAGGCCTGTGGATATCTGACAGATCACTTTTATCTCTGGACAGTGACGGACATCCTCTGCAGGACTGGTCTGTGTCCAGGAGACATTTCAAAATAATTATATAAAAATAATTTTATTTGCAGCAATTCCCAGAGGAAGCACATGTAGATAATTCTACAAACACAGCACATTTTGTTGTCCTTCTGTATTCATGGTAATATACTGTAGACATACAGTTGCCCAAAAAGTTGAAATAAAATATTTTTGTACCTCTTCTCATGAAATGATTGTGACATGTGAGTTATTCTTGATAGACAAAGAGTATATCTTCTCAAACCTTTATTGATCAATCTCTCCTGAATATATCACTGAGAAAATTAAACCACAATTAACCTTTATAATAGGAATAAAAAGAGGGATGTGTCTGAAAACAAAATTATTATTTAATAATAATGTTGTTTTCAGACAAAATTATATTATATTTTATAATCATTATAAAATATATTAATATCATTATATTATTATAACATCTGAACATGGTTCATACTCAGTTAGACTCACGTCAGCTTATGAATATATGAGTCTGCATTATACCTGCGATGGGGGGCCCCACAGTCATGGGCACGGACATCAGGCCCAGTAAGAAGCCGATGGCCTGGGACACGTCTTTGGCTCCGACCAGCTCGAAGGCGATGGGGGCCATGATGCAGATGAAGCAGCCGTCAAACAGCCCCATCAGCAGGCACACGGCAATCAGCCCGCCAAAGATTTTGCACAGTGGGATCATCATGGACATGATGCCGATGACGAAGAAGGAGGTCACCTGAGAGGAGGTGAGAGGTAAAAGGAGGTGTGATCATACGCAAACTCTCCAAGTTTTACTTGTTCGTCTGATGGTTCGATCACAGAGTGATGACGAAAGATTAGGAACACATTCAGGGAAAAAAATAAATCTGTCACTTCAAAAGAATAAAGTCATAATACTACAACAATTAAAACTCTCTGACTCTCTACTCCTCTAACACGTAAAGAGTTTTCAGAAGAATTTAAATTTTGGCATAAAATGGCGGTTAGCAAACTCAGCATTTAAAAAGCCGTACTGGTTGAACCATATAAATTTGCAAAAGTCTGTTTGTCAGAGATTTGCTCACCTGCAGGTAGACTTTGTTGACTCCCTCAACATAGTCTGCCACCCTGCCGAAGATGAGTCGACCAATGCCCGAAGTGATGCCAATGCACAAGAGCAGAACCTCTTTGTTGGCATCTTGTCCAAAGGTCTCCTCAACGTGCTTCATCTGTGGAGCAGCATGGAAACAGATGAAGACCGGACACTGTCTGGTTGCTCCAGTCACACTAATAAAAACATCCACGATAAAGCAGAGTAGAGGTAGAACGATAATGTCCTTCAGACGCTGGCGACTGTGATAATATCTCGACCAGTGATCAAACCGCACTTTGGTGGATGGTGTCTTAGTGTTAAGAGGTAGTGGCTTTCCATTATCCTGTGCAGACGCTATGATTGTATAAAAGAAGAAGAAAAATTCACATTGACTTTTACAGAGTGGAGCAGATGACGTAATGCAACCCACTGTCAAGTGGTGTAACCAGTACTTTTTCATAAAAATCTGACTATATACAAAAAAATAATAATTCTGGACTCCAATGTGGAATAATTTGACACATTATTTAAAAGAGAAGCAGTGTTTTTAGGATATGTCCTTCTCAGTGTTGCCAAAATGCATTACAACTCAAATATAGCAACACAGCAAAAAATCTATTTGAATTTAATGTTTTAAGAAGAGAGTTTATTTTTTTCTAAGTACACTTAAATCCACTGCAGGTAGATAAAATATTTAATATTTATCATTCTTTTGTGGTTACACAATTTGACATAATTTTGAGAGGCATTCAGGCTTTTGTTAAATACGGTTCAAATGTCATTTCAAATGACATAAAACCAACATGTCACTGACCCATTCACAACACAGCACTCTGTCTGTTAGATTCTTGTGGGCTGGGTTTGAGGCACCAGAAAAATTTGACATCGTGTCTGGAGTAAATAACAGCGGTATTACTCCACAGCATTTGTAACCTTGATTGGTAACAAATGCATTGAGTGTGTGAACACGAGTCACACCACATTAACCAGACCCACCTGTTAAAAGAAACCATCAAAACCAATGGAAAGCTGACTTAAATACATGTGATCTACCTTCTGCCTCTAGGGGTCTCTCAATGACAAAACACAGACTTGGGTGAGATTATGAAACAGCGAGGGACGATCTTTGTCACAGTCCAGGTAAATCAATCTGACTCTGACAGAAGTCACGTTCACAGATGAGGTAACGCATTCAAATTTCATTCACATTACTTTTTGTCAATATTTCTGATGAAATTAGCAAACATTATGTTCATTTAATGACTCCACAGAGGCAAGACAATAACGTCCTCCACACCAGTGACTGGAGCTGTGGCTGAAGAACATAATTATCCTCCATATGCTGAATGTTCATTTTTTTTAGTATCCATCCAAACTGACATTTAATTATTTAGCTGACATAAAGGAAAGAGATTGGATCAAAATTAAAGTCACCTCTATGTGTTGCTAATGCATAGTTTACATGGGATGGTTACCATTCTGCAGAAATATGAGGTGTTGAAATATTTAGCAGTGATGAGGCCAAGAAACTCTTCATGTTACAGACAGAGAGGTGTGTTTGTTGTTGCTACCATGACACAGGCTACTACTCATCAGCACCCTTGTGCGTACTTCAACATACCTCATTTGTCTGCTGTGGACGCTAGTTTCCATCTGAGACTGTGAAGCCCAGCGCCAATTTGTGAGGCCCGGAGTTTTGAGAGGCAGAGGAAAAGAGGGACCCTATTGTATGGAGTGGTGCCAGATCCTTCTACCTCCAGGCAAGCTGCAGCAGTCCTGCTCACAGAGCCAGTCTGTCTACCCTGCACCCACCTCATCACCCTCTACCCGGTCATACAACTGCAAATCTGCAAAGACCTTTAGATGACTTATTGTCTTTGTCAGAGCAGCACAACTCTATGCTCTGTATTCATGAGTATCCCGCTCAGAGGGGATTCTCCCATGAATGTGCATGCATGCAGCAGAGTTACTGATAACCTCTGGGTGGAGGATTTTCAGAGAGGTCTCAGTCTGAACTGGCTCTCTACCAGCCGAGGTTCTGTTTGAAAAGGTCACATGGTACATTTATTATTGCCTCTTCACTTTTCACTATCACTATCAGGCATTAAGCAGCGACTGATTAATAACAGACATCTTCAATCAATGACGATAGCTCGTGAATAAACAATGTTGTGTTTTTTGTCTTCACCAAATATGGAAGAAACACTGGTATCTTCTATATTTCCGACTCTGATCTCTGTCTGTTAATAGATTCTATATAATGATTTAGGTTTATGCTTAAGCACCCTGAGATCCATCATTACGTATTTGGAAGGCCTGGATAGACAGAGACTAACAACCATTGGGAAGATGCTACAGTACCCACACACAGGCATGAGGAGGACATGCAGCCTCCACATTGAGAGTTCCTGGCTGCCAGGCTCAAACCTTGAACTTCCTGTGAGGAGCGTGCCAGTCAGTAACCTGTCTGGGCTCTTGGCGCTACCTTTGCTGACATTATGAAATGGAGACGTCGGGTCCAAGAGCCCATTTTGTTTACTTTGTTCCTTGTAAACCAGTGGCATACTTAGTGAGTAAAATGTGTCAGTTTACTCTATACAACATAACTCACTATTTCTTCACACCAACACTCCCAAAGGCTTGTGAAATGTATTGGGTTTATCTAAATCATGTCTCTGGCTGCCTCTTCATCTGTAGGAATCCACTTTGGTGTAATGTGCTGATGGTGTAACCCGTGAACCCGTGTTAGATGGATCGTGGACCCACCACCACATATCTGCTCCCCCAAGATGTCAATTACTGGACAACCATGAGGAGGAAATCTATATTGTGTACTCTCCGTGATAGTGACCGGCTGGGTAAATACTACTGGATGTTGCAGGCAGACTCAAGAAGACATTCCCTATTGAACTCTCTGACTCATTCGCACACTGCATCAGTTATGTGTGTTATGTATTCGAGGCTTCCTGCGAGGTTGCAGGATGGTGCTGTGTCCCGTGTTTGGTCCCTGTGTATAAAGAGAAGGAAAAAAGAAGAGCAACTTCTCCCCCCCCTCTCTTTAATGAGCTTCGATGCTCATATAGATGAAACAGCACTCATCTCATACCCTGTCATCATGGAGGTTTGACATTTAAACACAAGTTGCTGAATGCTCCCAAACTATCAGTCTCCAAACACTGCCGCTCCCTGTCCGCCCCCCTCCCCCACGTTACAGGAACAGTTCATGTTAAAAAGGTCTTTGCAAACATTTGGAAAAGGTAATTTAATTTAAACTGATAGATGAAGCACTGGTGCTTATCAGAGCTGTGTGAGAGCAGATTGCAGCAGGATGTAGATTGTTTACTGGGCCGTTTGATCACGTTTTCAGGAACACAAGTTCACATTCATGTGATTCCCCCCAGAGCCTGACAGGTAACATACACACACTCACACAGGCCCAAACACACACGCATCTGTGCAGGCACCTGTTTCCCTAATGAATTACGTATAAAACATATTGCATGACTGATTTATGCTGGAGAGACTCCACATGCTGGTGGCAACACTCCTGGTCCACTGAGGCTGAAGTGAAGAGTCTAAAAGGAATATGGAGATGTAGGAAAGATGTTTGATTTTACTGAACCACCAACACTGACAGCATCTAAACTTGGAGGAGTGGTGTGGTAATGGTGGTGAAGACAGCAACTCCCATGATCCCACGCTATTTCATCATCACCTAACGCGGTCTATTGTTAAGAGGCTGTGATTAAATCTCATGAAATGATTAAAAGAACAGGTCTGTCTGTGGTCAGACCACAGCCCACTGGTTCCTACACCATCCATCCATTCACCCACTGTCTACACTGGTTATCAGTGCAGGGTCACTAGGGGGGCTGGAGCCAATCCCAGCTGATAGAGGGTGAGGGTGGGGTTCACCCTGGACAGGTCTCCAATCTATCACAGGGCCACATACAGAGACAAATAAGGACTGCACACAGTAGTTGTCATAACGACAGCTTATAGCTAGTTTTGAGCTTTTGGGATGGGATTTGGTGACATGAAAAAACATACAGACGTGGTCTTTAAAGTATACCTCAGAACTTCCTCACAGAAGTCAAAAATAGGACTAATTAATGACTTAATGACACTTCCATGGCTCTGTGTTTACATAAATGTATCTGAGCTCCATAGCAGAGCTTCTCCTGCTGTGACAGCTGAAAGTGTCTGCTGTGAATTAACATGACACGCTGCATCGCTCGAGTGTGGGAATTTAATTGTGCATTTTATGGTGAATTTTCTGTTGCAGAACTTTAACCCACTTTCTCTCAGCTCTCTGTTCTTGGCTGTCAAATATGCTCGTTAAACATTTAACATCCCAATCCAGCCCGCACACCACAGCCCCGCAGGTGCTCCTCATTAAACACAGTGAAATGAGCTTGGTCTGAAAACAAAGGCAGCTCTGTAAACCAAAGACACGTTCCGCATGTCCATTATTTTTGCAAGGTAAGCAGCAGAGAGCACATTCAAATTCCTGTACCAATCCACCCTGGGCACTACCACACCTTTATCAACTCGTTTCCAGAGCAAACATACCTTACCTGCAGCCAACGTCTTATCTCAACTCAGCAATTCTCAGAAAACTGTGTGCGTCTCAAACCGGACTTTACTCTTTTATAGTCTTTATGTGCACGGTAACAAGGCTTGGCATGGAGCAGGGAGGGGGGGTGAGGTGGGGTCAATGTCTGAGGAAGGACAGCTGCTGGAGGTTTAAAAGGCTAGAGGTGGCACTGGGGCTGTAGTACAACTGCTAACAGTAAATAGTGCTGCTAAGCAGTTGGTGACAAAGTGAAAATCCTCTGTGGACCAGGCTGTCTCATTTCAGTTGGCCACACCTTTGTAGACTGCACACTCTCAAGGATGGCTACTCTTGGCATCACTGAAATATTGTCTTCATGAAAAGGAGACACACATGCAGACGATCACACAGAAACACAATGCCTTCAACCAAAAAAAAAAAAAAAAGTCATGCTGATGGTTAGTGATGACATGCACAGCCATTTATACTGATAGCTCTGAGCTGTTCAACTGATCTGCATGTGTCAGTCTGTAATGTATGTAATCAACAAGTTTAAAGTCATAAAATGACTCAGGATACATTTTAGCTATAGATGAATATACTAGATAAGGTGTTTGATCATTGACACCAGTTACCAGACCAAAGCATAACAATGATGCTATACAATAGCTTTAAAAAAACATCATTATTGATTTGACTACATGAACTGCAAACTCTCACAATACAGGAGAAGGTAAAAAAATGATGAATCTGGCTGACTCCTATCTGACTCCTATCTGACCCCTATCTGACCCCTATCTGACTCCTATCTGACCCCTATCTGACTCCTATCTGACTCCTATCGTGACTGTCAAATTGATGTTTTCAGAATTGATTCTGTTTTGTCTCTGCACATGTTTTTTTTATGTTGCACTGCAGTGCTCTGAGCAAACAAGGCCGCCCACCATACCTCCACTTGAATAGTCATCTATCAAGTGGTGGCTGCACAGCCATACCCCATACCATCTCTGTATGTTTGAAAGACTGCATACTCCCCTTCTCACATTTCACATGAATAGACCTCACGTAGCTAGAGCGTGTTTTGATATCTGTGTTGTTGAAGCACCTAGTTGACCTCTTGCCCTCATTCCGCTCTCGTGCCAAGGAACACATCCAAAACATGGGATCAGGATACTGGGAAATCCCACCATGGAATCCCTCTGTTAGCATTACCGTGCTGTTATTTATCATCACGCTGACCTTTGACTCAGAGTATGGGGTGATGGTAACAGGTAACGCATAAACACAAAAGCATGCACTGTGTGAAAGCCTGTGAACTTGAATCTGGTTGCATACAAACCCTGAGGGCTGATGAAGGTGTCCCTCGGGCTGTAACAATAGGCCCTCGGCTTTTTGCATAAATAAACAAAATTTTCAACTGAGCAGTGCAACGTCCATTTGTATGCTGACCCCACTTTTGTGGTTCCACTTTAAAGCCCCTCCGAGGAACTTCATGTTTTGCCGGAATGAAGACTGCATTTCCCATGAGCTCTAGCGCGTATTGTCGTAAAGACGCTTATCTGGCTCGCACGTCAGGGCTCCAGACTAACTTTTTTGTGGGCAGTTTTAGGAGTGTGAGACAGACGTGGAGCACCAGGGCAGCTGAGGGCATCAGCTCTCAACCAGGTTGAATCTGGTTGAGAGCAGATCAGAGTAGAAAATGATAGAAAACACAAACTTACCAGATGGATATACGGCACATAGTAGCCATAGAGGGCTGCAGGGATACCAAAGGCCCAGATGCGATATCCCAAAGATCTCCAGATGTTGATGTTGAAGACCTGGCTCATGGGTGGGCACCGACTGCCTGTTTGGCTGGTAGAGGATTTGCTGGGCAGGAGCGGCTTGTAGGTGAAGCCGGCCAGCATGAGCACGAACATAATAATACAGAGGACACGCATGGTGTTATGGAAGCCCACTTTCTTCAGCAGATCTGACAACACGAAGGGTAACACAATGGTGAAGATGCTGCTGCCAGCCGTCACAATGCCATTGACCAGACCCAGGCGTTTCTTGAAGTAGTGGCCCAGGATGACGAGGCTGGGCTGGTAGGCAAAAGAGCAGCCACAGGCGAACACAATGCCGTAGGTGAAATACATGGGATCCAGGGACCTGTGACACACAAAACATCTGTTACTGTACAGTTTTATGACTCATTGCTGACAATAATGACTCCAGTTTCCAATGGCACTGGGTATTTCTCAAGTGTTTTTGCTCCAATATCCAGATGACTATCAATTAAGCAGCAACACGTTTTGTTCAATGTCCATTTGTCATCTGCTTTTGATGACATCACTGATGCTGTTGTTCTAATCCATACACAAATCTAATCAATACAGTAATGTCTGGATATTACAAAGTGTGCCATTCATAGATAATATATATTGAGCTCGGTGACACTTCCTGAATAAATAAAGATTGGAAACCCCACAGGTCAGATTAGTCTATATTTGACTGAGGGAACTAACATATCTTTACTTAGCAGAATATCTTGACACATGGTTTACCTTTTCTGTTTTATTTCAACCTTAGGAAATAACATCAATCAGTAAATTCAACAAGTTAAGATGAAAGTGATTTTGTCCAGTGGTGCAGATCTAGATATGCAAATAAAGAGTTATGCTCCTGTTTGCTTTATAAAATAACTTTCTAACGCATGACTATTAAATTTTGCACCTTGCTGTGCTGCGGTCAGCTATCAGCCTGGCCCTGCATGACAGTCACTTGATAAGCAGTAATTTGGCCTTTTGTGACCTTTTGCGCTTGAAAGTGATTACAAACTTGGAGCGCAGCTTCATTTGGATTAGATATTTCTGCGTGTTGGTGTGTGAGTGTTTCCTCACGTGTGAAGGGCTCTAGGAAATTATTAACAACAGTGTGTTAAATACAGGGCCTCGTACGCACGGAGCGATGATGAAAGCTTCAAGGAGCATGCTTTGTTTTGGAAGATTAACTGCTATGTGTTAATTCAAGCCCACCCACACTGAAGACTGAGATAACACGATAGTGACTGAGCCTAGGCCCCTGATCAAAGTATTGAAATAATTTAAACACTATGACTCTATAGGGAATTTCAGAACATGTTTAGTTATTTCACAGGGAAGCTCCAACACTTTTCAGCCCTTTGACCAATAGTGTCATTGACAGGCATCATGTTTATCAGGGCTGGCCCTGCTGATGCTGTCCTATCATCTATATTTAGGAAACAGCTCCTGAATTTTGAATGTAAATTATGAAGGGTTTGCTTCCTTACGTGACAAAGGAGCTGGCCAGGAGGCCCACCAGGCCGACAGCGGCACCACCCACTGCAGTAATTCTGCAGCCCAGGATGTCGGTGCAGATGCTGACAATGGGAGAGCAGAAGAAGATCATCCCCATGGAGAGGGAGCCCACCCATGCTGTAGGAATCATGGAGAGAGAGAGAGAGAGAGAGAGCAAGAGAGGCTTGAATGAATGATGAACAATCCACATTCAAAAAGTAGACACCAAACAGAGTCTATGGCACATTGTGTTCAAGCCCAATGATGCCATTGTAGAACAGCGGTTTTCTTGTATCCATGCACACACGCGCACACACTCACAGACAGTGTGCAATTCATTTACTCAGGAAATCAGCCACCGGACGCGTTAACATGAGTTTCCTCTCTTAGATCGGGGGCATTAATCACACTCCACGTTGTTTGTATCTGCAGCCATGTTTCTCTGTGACCTTGAAGAAAACATCTCTGCAGATGCCACTTGCCTTTTCAGACCTGCAAAAGCAGGAAAACAAACAGCGGGCAGGAAGGAGTGGTCAGGAAAACACTTGGGCCTAATATCAACATTAAACACACAAACACCATGGGAATATCATTTACCTTATGGGTACATCATGATGTAACCTCTCCTGATCTACCTTCCTCACCTAGAAATAAACATTGTACCCCCAGGATTACCATTACGCAGCCATGCTCATATTGTTACCAGAGATATTAAATCAACAGCAACATGAACTGTACGTTTATAAAGTGTGTGTTTGATGTACATCACCAGCAAAGCAGCCAAATATGATCAATGTCATCATGATGATCATAGGATCAGCCAATCTCTCTCATAGACCATTAGTACTGGTATCAGTATCAGAAGCAAAAAAACTCAATTGGCTCAATTGTCGTATAGCTCAGTTGGTAGAGCAGGTGCCCCGTCAACAGAGGCTATAGTCCTTGCCGCAGTGACCCCAGGTTTGATTCCATCTTCAATCGCCTTTTATTTTCTTCAGAGAGAAAAAAAAACAGCATTGGGCTTCAAATATTGTCTCTTATTTGTTTCCTGCTGTAGTATTTGATGTTCAGTCAACTACCAGCGCAGAGAGACAGCTATTTATTGTTCAAGTCAACTACAGTGATTATGTTTAACCTCTAAGAAACGTCAGTAGAACTAAACTGTGACAATCAGGACAACAGCAGGAAACATCTGCGGTGTTTGCTCAGTGCTTCGTCTGCAGTCTTCTGTTAGTCTAAGGTTAAACAGCCGTGTCACATGCTGCAGCAGGCCTCTAATATGTGTTTAGATATATGGGACACGTTTACAGCCCTGCAGATAAGCAGTGCTAGAATAGTAAGAGCAGAAAGGGACTTGATCATGTGGGGAGACTGGGACAAACAGGACAAACAGATAACTTAAAAAGCTGTTGGTTTTATCTCAGGCTGTTTTTACATTGCTTCAGACAAATGGACGGAAATCATGTGACCTGTGCTGGAAACAACACTTGCTTCACTAGAAACGCTTGCATGTGCACCATGAATCACAGCTGATTAAAAATACGCGCATACAACTTGTGCAACTCCCGGTGCACCCTTGCACCGTAGAGCAGATGGGGAAGCCTGACAGGTTTTTTGTAGGAATGACGATCTGGGATGCCTCTAGGCCTCCAGTGACATCACAGTCCCGTAGTAGGTACTGCACAGGTGAACAACAAGCCTGAGTCATGTGACGAAAGACAAGATGTTTTTCTCTAGTGAGGGTCTGTGTGTCAGTTGTCTGTTTTTTACACCAAGTAAAAAGAGACCCCTGTGTTAGGTTTCACGGTTATTACTGGTTTTGCTGCCCCCCCCTGTTTATTCTTAGAACCCTCACCCCACCCCATGCTGTTAGAGTATTACACCCTCTCAGGTTTCCCCATGAAACGGGGGTCAAGAAGCCGTTTTGAGGAAAACTGCCCCGCTACCCTGACACTGTTAATCTATGTGTTTGTCTACACTCTAATCCCTGTGACTGAGCAAAGACATCACAGCTCAAATCGCCGCTGCAGAACGGCAGCAGTCTGCGTTTGTGGGTCCACGTTTGTGTGATAAAGTGTTCGTTTCTCTGTGTTAATGGATTACTTGACTGTTGACAGAGGAGTAGGAGAGTGGTCTGGGTTATTGGGCTATCTGGACAAGTAAATTATCATTGGTCTGATCATCAGTTTAGCAGACACAATGAAGCACACACTGCACCTGTTGCTAAATAAGATAAGCGCAGTGCTAGATAATGCAATGCTTTGTCAGATGAATACAACTAATGTGCATCACACTCATGCTGAATAATGTAAGGTGTACATATCTGCCACCTTGGATGTCAGTTCAGTTTGGTTTGTTTCAAAGGTTTAAAGCTGAGATACTGTGCCCTCTCAGAATGTGATGAGATGTAAACAACATCTGACTGTCACAGTTCAAAACAGCTGTTGAGCTGTCAAAACTGTTGAGATTGCTTCAAATTATTAGAGGGTGACACAGTGGTGCAGTGGTTAGCACTGTCACCTCGCAGCAAGAATTACTGATGGGTTTGATTTCATATGTCTATTGTCAATGGGCTTGTGTGTGCATGTGTGAGACGGAGTGAGGAGGGGTTGAGCAAATGGATGCCCTTCACACAGCTATAGAAAATGAAAAAATATATATAGGGGACCTGTACTGGAACCGACATATAGAGATGAACAACACACACGCACACTCATATTCATACCTACGGGCAATTTAGAGTCACTAATCAACCAACTGTTGATGTCTTTGGGCAGTGGTGGGGAAGTTGGAGAACCTGGAGATAACCCACACGGGTACAGGGAGAACATACAACCTCCCCCCAGAGAGGCCAGAGGCCCACATACCCAGAACCTTTCTGCTGAGAGGCAACAGTGCTAACCACTGAACCACTGAACCACTGTGCCAGTGCCAGTAATTGAACACTCGTTCATAAGGGAATGAGAATCCTCAAAGACTGAGATTACTGAAAATGTTTATCTTTTGTGTAGGCTGCACAGATCCTAAAGTATGGAGAAGCCTGACTCCTTAGATTCTTGGTTTCAGTGTTAAAACCCAAGCCAAGTTCACAGTGGTCTTAATGCTGAATTAATTCAAGCCTGAACTGATCGATAGATGTGTACTGGACACCACATTTTCATATTTCCACAGGTAAAAATAGTGATGTGTGACCTACATGCACCACTCTGGTTTCCCGGTATGAGCCAACGCACAGTCAGAGCTTCTAAGGACCTCTTCCAGCAACTGCAGTCAGGAGAATGGCCCAAATTCAATGGGATCTGCTCTGTCGGGTCTCATATTTGTGGGGATATCAGCTCCCTTTAAGCAACATAATGTAATAAATGGCAGTGAACTAGAAAGGCAAAGAATCCCTCAAAGACAACAGGAAATTGTTGTTATGGTTTCATCTGCCGGCTCTCTTGATTTAAAAAGCATTTACGCTTCAGACAAAGAGGAATTCCAGATTGAAAAATGTAATTTCAGGATCCTCTGTCCCAGTGACATCCATTGCTAGCCGCGGGCCGCTTGGACACTGAGGCAGAGTTGCTCTAAGTCGTCTGTCTGCTTTGTTAAAGACTCCTTGCTGGAAACTCCTGTGCTCTGAACCCACTCACCCCGTCATGACTGAACCTACAGCAGTGAGCACTGCATAACACTCTGCCTCATGTAAACCAGACATGATGTGTTGAAAATCCACTGAGGTGACACTACTGACAGTTGAACAACAGACTTTGACCTCAGTGTCCTATTCCTCTGTGTGTGCGGGTCACATCAGCTCTGTGGCCTCCTGTGCAGCGCTGAACAGTGGTTCCTGACACGTCCTTGTATCAACACTCCAAATATATTATTCTCAGTAGGTTAAAAGATGGATGTTATGGAACAGTTACATTATCTATACAAATGAACGAGGCGTTTTCATGACTGGAACTGAAACAGCCTTTTGCCACAGTCCCTTTTAGCAAACCATTTATACTGTTTATTGGTGACCTTTCCAAATGTGTATCTTTATCAGACTCGGTTATTACTGTGCCTCTGCTCATTTTCTAATTAGTTTTCATGCTTTTACTCACATGCTGTCACTGTGTTGTATAGACATAGACTGTATGCACAGATGTAAGCTCCTGGCTCTCTGGTTCCAGACAAGCATCAACTCCTTGCTGATTCATTTAAGAATCAAAACATCCTGCCATCAAAACACATTCGTCGTTCTCTGCAGTTACGCCGAAGATGGCTTCCTTTTTTTTCATAATGTAGGTGAGTTATATAGAAATCCACCCCTGCACCGCCATGAAGGAGGAAACTAGCTGTAGAGACCAAAACAGTTTTTGTAGCAGGCTGTAAACATGTTGATGTTTGTAGGACATTTTCACACAGGCGCTTATGGGGACTGACTCACTGTTGAAGATAGACTCTAGTGGTCGTTAGAGGAACTGCAGTTTCAGGTATTTCCACGTTGGCTTCATTTTCAGCCTCGGACGTTGCAGCTTGCTTTCATCAGACTCAGGTTGGTAATTCCTATCACAGCTGGTAGCTTACTGTACATCCATTTAAGATCACCATCACACCATTTCCTCTCCCTGAAACAAATACTTTGTCTAGGCGTTTTGTCATCAAATATTAATTTCTTTAATCTTTTCTAATTAGTCAAGTTGTCCACGTATGCAACTGTCAGGTTGACAACCACCAGACATTAGCAATCACTGGCTAAGAACATCAAACAAGACAGTGTGTAAAGGAGAGAATGGACCTAATGGATCCTTTTTCCATCTATTCATGGTGGTGAATGGTGAATAAATTCAGAGGGCATCCATTAAAGCCGCTCGCTGGGGAGTTATCTATTTACCAAAGTTAATGGAAACAACTAATGGAAGAGGATACTTGGTTCATATCACAGTGGTGTGACAGGCCATTTTCTAGGCTTGGACAAATAAATAACTTGTGCCTGTAGCACATTCTAGGAACCTTTTGACTGAGGATGCTCGGAGTAATAAGGCCAAGTGTCATTTAACACCAGAGGACCCAACAGCTCAGATAGTTACGTTGGAATAAAGACAGACAGTGTTAATGAAAGATAACACTCACATAGGACCAGATGTCCTGTAGTATCACCACCTCAACATGAAAATAAGGTCAGATCATTTCTCTCCGGGTGTTTTGCAATCGTAAAAGAGCTATTTATAAGTAAAGCTAGCGCTAGAATGTTAACATTAACATTATTAACATCTGCTCCCTTACCCACCTATAGGAAACATTGTTAATTCAGCATCAAACTTCATTCAATGCTGTCTACAACTTCTTCTACTGAAGTTAGTGTGCCAACCTACAACCTCTCTTGTCACTTTGACTATCACTGTAGTGTCTGATTTGCCGTAAGGAAGTAGCGCTGTGACCTGGAGGTCACCCATGGATGATTTTACTAATGCATGAACTGATGTAAATCTTCAGGCTGGTGAGTAAACAGCTGTTAATGCCAACCTTGGCTAAGCAACAGTTGAAAAATTTACAAACAGGTTATTCAAAGAACCTGGGTTCTTTCAATTCTTTATGTTTCTGTAGAAGATAAAGAACTATTAAATAATACCCACTTGCACTGAAGATGCTGTGAAGTGGATTTCCCTTTTCATGCTATTTTTGTCTGCAGAAACTCTGACCATGGTTCAGCTTTTCAAATGAAACACAACAACAGATTAAAGACATCCTCTGTGCAGAAATACAGTGTGGAATGCAGACTGCTCTACAGGTGCATGGAGCTGATCTTTTATCCCAAAAAGTACGTTTCAATGATCTGTTCAAGCACACACAACACTCCAGCCAGGAAAATGACCTTTCTCTCATATAACCCAATATATTAGCTGGCCATAGGTCAATTAAATTACTTGAAAAGCCAGAAAGTTGTAGCTTAACGTGACGCGTTAAGACTCCAGTATTACCTGCAGGGTTACATACACAGAACCCAGACTCACTGGCTCTGCAGCCTGCACAGACTGAAGGAATGATGGAGCCACTCAATGGGCTGAGCTGCTGCTGCTGCTGCAGGAGAACCTCCACCCAGCAGCCTGAGCAGCCAGCTCGCATTACAATCACAGTTTTTAGACCCATGGGGTCAGGAAGTGAACCACTCTGTACTGAACTCTCTGCTGGGCCCCACAAGGCTGAGTGCTTTTTTTTTTTTTCTCTGGTGAGGGGTTGTGAGCGAGGAGGACAGAGAAAGAAAAGAGAAAGAGAGTTATGAAAAGTAAAGTAAAGGTGTAGAATTCGGTGTAGAGGCCCTTGTGTTTCCCAGCTGGCCTCAGATTACATCCTGCCAGAGCTTTGTTTCCTACTGCTCGTCTCATTAAAAAAAATTGGCAGCCCACTCTCCTAGAAGAAAAAAAAAAAGACAAAGCAGAACGAGCGGCAGGGTTAATGGGTTTACAAGCTGTGGCCTATGTTAAGCTAAATATGTTTGGCACATAGCTGAGACTCATTACTAATGTCCCTCCCTCCTGAGGGGAGCTGCAGTAACTGAAGATCAGCCACAAGTATTGGATCATATATTACTTTGTTAATATTAGTGGAATACTTTGTCTTGTTTGAAGACAGTAACAAAGGAAACGACCTTATACAACGCAGGATGAGCATGAAGATTAAATTAATGGTCATATATAAAGTCAGTGTGGTTCCCCTGTAATATCCCCTTATTATGAGACATCAATATTAAAGGTGTAATTGTTGAACATCTGTTGAGTCTGAGAAGGTTTTTTCATCTATTACAACAACAATAAGTAGATAAAGGAAAACCAGTTGCTTTCTCAGCTGCATGAAAGCACAGTGACAAACATACAGCGGTGTAACGACGACTGCTGTTTAAGTAGGACTTTGTAGCTTATGCTGTGCAATCACAAAGACCTCAGTGATAACTGGGCCTCCCTGTGCTGCAGATACATCTGGCCCCCGAGTGGAAGACCTAACATTTCAACCATTACTCCATCATCAGCTCCTAGCAGCTGGAAGCCATTTACACGGAGCTGCTCCACCACTGGAGACTCTGGAGGGGAGAAGGCAACAAGAAATGCCAGTTTTTGTGTGCACTTGCATCCCAGCTCGCGTCCGTCATGTGCTGTCTGGCCCCACACCACAGGAAGTGGAAACCTCTGCTCAATGACACAGCAGAAAAAAAAAAAGAAAAAAAAAAAAAAGTGGTTGGAGCAGCCACAGTGTAATTTATGGCTGTGAATAAAAGAGAATGTGGATGCTTGGAATGACTCTCTGCTATGGACACAAGAGGTCCATATGAAAAATATTAAATGGTGTCGTGTTCTGTGGGAGAGGGAAGAAAAGGGGGTGGTGTGTTGGAGCTGGCTGGTGATTGGGGGAGATTTTCACCCACCCCATTTTTTAAGTGCACTGTATAGATATGGCCATGAGCCACCGTTTGGATGTGCTCCTCATTGGGTCTTTACTCGATATCTCCAGAGGTGCATGTCTGCCTGGAATCTGCATTAAGGGTCAGAATGGAAAAGACTCGTCAAGCTTTGCATCTGACTCCTTTGCAGCAGGTAACTTTAGATACACACAATCTATCTAAAGTTACTTATTTTAGCCATTTTCACTTTGCAGGTCAGACACAAATCCAATGAATAAATACATCTGAAACACTCATATTATTAAAACAAAAACTTAATAAATACACTGCATATAAAACACATCTCAGAGTGATAAAGATTGATGATAATGGGAAAGTTGTTTTCTATGGCTCCCCCTGTTGTTTACAGACGGTGCCTTCTATAAACACACACACACACAGGCCACACTGATCATACACCTCTGAGTCTTGTGTCGTGCTGCTTGTGATCTATCGTGCCCATCATGAGTCCTGAACTCTCCTGGTACAAAGTGAATCAGCTCCATGACGACAGATTATTCGATCTTCGATGTCCATGTTTCTTAATTACACGTGCCTAGTTGCAACTGCAACTGTAACGGAAGTGCAATCACATACATCAGATTACAGCGGCTGAAAACAGAGATTGATAACTGCACTGTGACTCTGTGATTGTGCGTAGGGAGATGCAGCCCTCCGCCTTTACTGTTCCCTGTCACTCAATCCGATCGCTGTGCGTGCGTCTCCGGCCCCTCAGGTGTGATCATGTGTGTCATGTGCAGGGGTTCAAACAATCGGCTCTTCTGCTGCCACTGAAGTGGTGATGTGCCTCCGACATGTTTACCCTGCTCCAGGCTTTATCTCTTGACAACCTTCACCTAATCTCAAGCTTCCATGCGCCTGACATCAAACAGCCAGTCAAACATTAACCTGTGTGTTTTTAAAATTGTCAGGGTTATTTGGAGTGATTTCATCCATGTAATGATGATTTTTTTTTTTCCAAATCCAAGTTGCCCATACAGGCAGGCCAGCTGTCCTCTGTGTAATGTTTAAAATTAGAAATAAACTATTTTTATAGCACACTCTCAATCAGTCCAATACACTCACTTAAGGTGGCTCTGTAACTTATTAGTCAACGAACTGATTTTACAACTCCCTCCTGCTGTTTTTATACCACACTTGCATTCACCATTATCCTGTTGTTTCCAAATATGCAATTGCTATTGTTCAGCAAAAGTCACTTTAATGCAGGCCTTTACTATTAAATTAAATTATAATTGCAAGCTGTTGGTGGACACTGTCACTGTCTGTCAAACACTTCCAGCTTTGTATGGATTAAAGAAAATGAATAAATGTTGGCCTAGTAAACTTGCAAGCTGCATGTATAGGTATGGTCTGACAGGAACCCTGCTCTCTGCCTCTTCTCCCTGCTAAACTAAGATAAGATAAAAGCTGCTGACTGTACCTTTGTATCTAATAGGCAGATATGGGTGGTACCTGATTTTGTCCTTCCCAGACTGTTAAACGTTTCCTTTATGAATCTGGTTTTAAGTGGCATTCAGCACTGACTTTAATTTGTAAATACAATTCAAACTTGCCTGTTGTTTTATTCAGGTCATTTGCCTTGTGGACTGCATCAAACCAAAAGAATCCCAAATAGCTGATTTTGTATTCTTTTTTTACAATGATAAGTACATGGGTATATTTTTGTAATTGTGGACGTGTGAGGAGTGGGGACTCCCTCACTGACAGTTGTTGGCTACTGGACTTTCAGTGGCTGGTTATAAAGTTTGAGCATATTGCCAAACCTTGAATCCCATCCTTGTAAATTTGATTACAAAACATGTAATTTGGTAAGAAGAACTTATTACTTAAATATTGTGCATAATTATTAAATTGCAAACTTAGCATATATCTAAGTCATATTCCATTTAGTTGCAATAATCATGGTAACCAAAATGTATATTAAGTATTAGATGAATCAAAAACGTGCAAGAAATAGACCAGGTCACAGCAGAGGAGACAGGGAGCAGCAACAAACTGTTGGTTTATTTCAAATTCAAGTTTGATAAACACAGACCTGAATGTTATTTTGTTTGTTATTATTTTACAGCAATCACTTTTTTGTTTTGTTTCAACTGAGAATTCATAAGGCTTCGTTTTTGTCTTCTTCTTTGTCATCTTTTTTTCATAATGTATATAAGCTCTTATTTGATGAAAACTTTCCATCCACACCCAACCAGTGTTAACATCTCATTTTCAGAAGCAATATTCTGTTAATGTCTACTATTATAAGCTCAGTCCAAACACAAACGGAGGAGTCATCAGGTTAACGCTCTGACTCCAGCCAGCTGTGACTGATCGATAAATCCGTCCCTTAACTACCTGCAGCAGAAACCCTTAAGCAGGTTTGATATGAGAACGTGTTGCTGTGTGACAAAGAGTCAATAAAACCCAGCAGTTGCAGCAGTTTGTCTGGCTCCTCATAACTCTAACCGCAATTTGCACACTTTGCCTCGAGCCAAAGAAAATCAAGATGAAGCTGAAGAAATGCGGAGAGAAGGGAAGCCTCACACAGGGGAGTCCTTCCACTCTGATCGGATCAGGCTTCATTGCATTCTGCCTCAAAGGACAGGCTGTGAGTCAGCCAGGAGACAGAGGCTCCATCAGTTTGCTGAATTACCAGAAGATGTCATCTGTGATCCTCGTGTGGAGAGAAGAGTCAACAAGCAACAGCGAGACAGAATAACCCGACTACCTCTTGTTAATATGTAGTAGAGTTAACATCAAGTTGGTGTTGCGCAACCACACCGGGGTCAAGGTCATATTTCTTGTTTGTGGACTACATTTCAGCTACATTTCATCTAATGTTGCCCGAGCCTGGTCAAACTCCAGCTCTATTACTGGTATATCTGCTGCCACGCTGCAGTGCACTCTGCTGCTGTGAGCTCGTGGGTGATCGTGAAACACTGTCTGTCGCTGACACCGATACTGAAACAATATTTTCAACTTTGCCGTACAGTCACTGTGTCAGTTTCACAACCTGAGACAAAACACCAGCCTCGGATATCTCACTTCTATTTATGTTTTCCTTTGAAATTGAGTGGAGACGATAGTCAGCGAAAAATATGGACATGTGATTTCACGTTATTGACACAAAAGTCAATCAACCGCATGAGGTCAGGTTAGTTCAGATTCATCAAAACAGCACAATCAAGGACTCTAAACTCTGTTTGGTCCAAAGGTCTTGACTGCCTTAACATTAGATGACAGGCAAGTGGTTTTAATGGCACAAGGCCCAGGAATAACCCCATCTGGCATTCCCACAAGGAGGGAACAGGAGGGAGCCTGTAAAACAGATGTGAAGGCCACTGACCTGGCAGCTCAGAGCTGGACCTCCCCACCCCAGCACTACCCACTGTGATTGGTTGATTAAAATTTACTATTGCCCAGGTTTGTGAGCATTATCTGCGGCACTAGAAAAGATAACTCCTGCCACGTGAGAGCTGAGGACATCAAGCAGCGTGACGCAATCACCTTATCCAGAATGTGGGAAATGAATCAAGGTCTCACACAGGGTTTTCTTCAGGGTATTTCTTCATAATAACAATAATCGTATAAATAACGTAAAACTGCATGACATAAATTTCTTAACAAAGTTACAAAGTGCTTCACAAGAAAAAGTTAAACCAAATAAAAGAAGAATCCAAATTCCCTGAGCATAACAAAAATTTGTAACAGCATTAAAAAAAAACATGTCGAATCACCCTTCGTCAAGATCTAACAGGAGGATAGTGAAGTGATGCAAGCACCAGAGTCATGTGATTTTACCTGTTATCTACAGTAATAAGATGAGCAGCAGCTGGCTTGGAATAAGAAGAGGTCACCCAAGAGAGCTGAATTTGTGGCCACAGAGTTTGAACGAATTTTGGGACATCCCAGGATTTAAAGAGGAACTATGCAAGTCCAGTCGCTTTTCCGCTGTTTCGCTGACCCTCCTCCAGGCCATGTGCATTTGTTTTCAATGAAGCCGGCGAGAAATCAAACAAAAGAGCTGTACATAACATTATTTATCATATGACGTGTATAAAACAAGAGATTACAGTTTGCGGGGCGCGTTTGTGTCGCGGTGCTGCCGAGACGAGAGCTGGACACCGGGGGGGAGGGGTGGTGATCTTGCAAGGTTGGTTTTCGGCCAAAAGATGATAGGTGGAAGACAGAGAACCTCCATTCTCCCTCGTTTCAAGTTACAAGTCATTTATCTAACCATTACAATTACTGTGAAGCTGTTTAATGAAGGTAAAAATGTAGCATAGTTAAGGTAAAAATCCTGTATAGTTCCTCTTTAATGTCGGAAAGATCAGGGAGAATCTGTGAGGTTTTAGAGGTATAACTTTGTTTCATCAGCAAAGAAATGATAAAACACACCATGATTCAGAATAATCTGCCCTAGTGGAAAGATGTAAATTGAGAACAGGAGGGGGCCAAGAACAGAAGTTCAAGGAGGGTGTGAGATCACAGAACAAGGTTATTTAGTAGTGCTACGCAGTTAATCGACCTGCTGAGACAGAAATTCGATTTGTAGCACAAGTCTGCAATATGTTTTTTTTTTTTCAATAATGTTTAAGTCTCCTTGTGATGAATAATGAATTTCAAATCTACAGGCACCAAACAGCTTAGTGTTAATAAAATAAAACACCAGGCTTTGTGGGGTACAGATACAGAATCTACTTCCTTATTGAGAAATCAGGATTAAACCATACAAACACTGATTGGGATAAAGTAGGTCAGCTACAGCTCCTCTTGTTGAGCTGTCACATGCAGAAACTAGTCTGAGATCATACTGACGACCTGGACAGACACCAGAACAAGTATCAGTTGTGTCAGTTGGCCAGTGTTTCCAGGTAGACACCTGTAATACAGGAAAGACCGAAGACATGCTGCTTTAACTAAAACATGAATAGAGGGAGATTATTATTTCTGGATGATATTCAAAGTGCCACCACAAACTTGTTATGCTGTGACTGATCACTTCTGGCCTTCTGAATCCAGTAAATGAACACAACAACTTCCACTCCCATGGGTCTATTAATTGATCCATCGACTTCCTGAAGCTCAGCTGAGTGAGCTGCTCACGTGCCTTTAACAAGGAACTATGAAAGTATGGTATGATGAATGTGCATTGGTGTGTCTCTGCTGTTTCCCATAACACACAGAGCTTATGTTTTTTGCTGTGTAACTGCCTGTATTTCACTGGCAGACATGAAGTCAGGCAAAGGTTGCACCAGTTTCCGGGCTAAGTATCCGGAGAGAAGTTAATCATATAATTATCTAGTTTTTGAAGAGCAAACTTTAAAGAGTACAGCTAGTGATTCTTTGGTAATCTCTCAGTGTTTATTATGAGATGTTTACTCTGCACTAATAGGGGTAAAATAGAAATGTTCCCAAAACAAACTAACTAATCAGGATGTGAGAACAGGACAGGACAACAACACACACACATACACACACACACACACATCATGCACGTGACCTATCCAATGAGAAACATGCTTAAACATTGACTAAAAGTAAAACCATATCCTTCCATCTTCTCTAGGTTTACACAAAAATGTAGAGTGGTAGAGAAGCACTGGACAGCATGAGCAGAAGGCAGCAGTGATAGTGAAGACGGAAGAGAAGCTGCTGACTTCAGATAAAAGAGTGTACAGGTTCGAAGGGTCGTGTCCTCAACAAGGATATGGTGTGTTACTCTCTGTCCCTCTTTCGAAGACATACTGATACTAGAAAGGGGAAATGTAAGTGGATCTCTAAATTATATGAATCATACTGACTGTTGATCGACCACCAGTTGATTTGCTATCTTATATTTTACTATATGAAAACTGTGGAGGCTGCAGCAAATCGTTATTTATCTGTCAGTTATTAAATTCTCTTTTCACTTCACAGAAAATGTGAAATGTGAAAACGTCCTAGACATATAGAAACTAACCTGAAAAAGCAGCTAATCCTCCCATCTGATGATTTTGCATGTTTTACACTTTTCCTTCATTATTAACCTGCTGTCATTTTCCATTCATTCTCTGTCATATCAATTGATAAATTGAGAATACACATAACTTGAATGTGTGGACGTAGTATAATATGTATAAAAGGCATCCCATCAGTTTAGACAATGTGTTAATCAGAATTTAACAGATGACACAATGCACAACTGTTACAAGGCTCCAGCTAATTCATATGCACCACAAGATTGTAGGACAAATCTAGAATCACCTTCTTACAGTTGCTCCCTCCAGCAACCAGCCAGATTTTCAGGAAATATGGTCACAGTATCTCCTTCCTGAGTTACAGTGTTGAATAATAGCCAAAAGAGTTTTTGCAAACCTTATGATGCCTCAGTGAAATTGACCTTTGACCTTTTGGATATGTTACCACCTCATTTTATGCTTTGACACTTGGGTCATTATTAGTGTATAAATATGTGAATTATGAAGACGTTTTGTTGATTATATAATTTATAAGGTATTCACTTTATAAATTAATGAATAAATAATAACATCATAAAAAATACAGGAATGTGTCCTTCTCTGGAGCAGATGTGTCGGGGCTTCATTCATGGTCTGCTGTGACACATATTGCCATGTTTTTAACTAGTGAGTTTTACAGGCTGAGGAAGAAACCCCTCTATTTAAAGTCTGGTGCTACAGCTGCAGGTGACATAATTATGCTTTTGTATTTTATGTGGCAGGTTTAAGCAATCCTGCCACTAAACAGCAGTTCAATGTTTTATTCGTCACGTTCCTGGGAACAATGTACCGTAAGCAAAGCTGTGAAATGAGAGTCGGACCCTGCAGCAGGGTAAAAAAACATGCTTCAACATGACATGAAAAGAGTTGCCAATGTAAGAAGGAAAAGGATGCTATTATAAAGATTCATGATATTCATCTCATGCTGACTGTCAGAGCGGCCTCTCACTTCCTTCTGCCATCCATGGCACTTCTTCAGTGCCAGTGCCTGACTGTAAAACCAAGTACTACCTGTCATAACTAGTGCAGCAAAATAAAGGAATATCCCTAACACCTGCAGTTATCACAAGAGCATGAAAACAAGAGACAGACTAAGTGTAAACTTAAACCTCTAAATCTAACTTTACATCCTTAGTGTCAGCCATATCCTCCATTTCATCATCACACTTTCCATCTGTAGGACAGATGTTATTAGAAATAGGTGGAGGTTACAATATCATCACTGAAGGTGGGGAGAACATGACACATGGAAATGAAACGGAAAATTAGAACAGGCAGAGAAATCATGAGACTACACTACGATGACTAGAACACATCAGCAGCGATAATGAGAGAGCCGGAGTGTGGGAGGTTTGAGGGATGGGAGCGGGAGATGATGCAGCTCTCTCCACAGATATGAGAGTACAACTAGAATCAGCAGTACATGGTTGTGTGTCTCAGCCAACCCACCAAGCTGCAGAAAATATGGTCATAATCTCTCCATCCTGTGTTACAGCACTGAATAATGAGCAGAACATTATGATGTCACAGTGATGTTGACCGTTGATCTTGTGGATATAAAATCACATAATTACTTTTCTGTTTCTCATTTTATTATGTTATTAAAAATGTGCCATAATTAGTATATGAATGACCACAGTGACAGAATTACCAAAAAAAAAGGGAGCAGTTTACAATGTGGTCAGCAGCAGATCATGTACAGTTTTGGGGATGGGAAATGGGATGACTGGGCCTGCGGACAAGAGACTAGCAGCAACATAATGGCAGTGACAAGTCTACAACGATGCCCTGAGCTTATCTATGCAAAAACCATGAATGACAGCCACAGAGAGACTGACGCGGATGGCAAAACCTTCATGGACTTTTTGACAGCCGACAAAATCTGAAGACGACACTGTGTCTAAGCTAAGGCTCACTGTAGTGCTCCATACTGTACATTCTCCACACATAATAAAAATCACATTTTAAAACAACCATACCAACTGAAATCATGTCTCAGTTAGATTTTTTTTCATACTCTGCAGCCCTCACTTAGCCCTGACATTGCAGCTTAATTTGTGTGTCTAAGGTTGGGCCATTCCAGCTGCTAATGTCCCACACAACATGATGTTAAAGACAACACAGGTTCACAGCGACTCTATCACCAGAAAATAACATCTGGATTGAATAATTCTAAACAACAATTTATTCATTCAAAATCTTCACTTTGGACAATATTGATATTTGACAAAAAACCAACCACAACACCAAAGAGAGCCACAGTCCAGACCACCTCTGTCGAAATCAAATCAATCCCATAACCATGTTCAAAGGTCTGAGGAGAACTGAATGATTGTGTAACATGCTGAATTTGAACCGACTCCAAAGGCACAGTGTGTTCTGTTTCATCTCTATAGAGGCTCACTAACCAGCTTAATTACTATACATATTTAGTTATTCTGGTAGTAATAGGATAGGTTTAAAAAGACAGCAACAACACACAACCTCTAGATTCACAGGGATTAAAACAGTACTATCACATGAGAGGAGGCATAACAGTAGCCACTCCAATATTAAATTACACATTAATATTTTAGTGATTAGACTCCAGTTACTTTAGCACACAAATCTGTGATTGTGTTTAGATTGTCAAACAGGGCTACAGCAACAATAAAAGTAAACTAGTTCAATTTGATGAAAGACATTTAAATGAATTGTATTAACATGTTTTTGTACATAATTTTTTAGTTCGGGCTGAAGACTGATAACAGAGCTCAGTGAGTCCAGTTTTTACAGCACAAAGCAACAAACCTACTCAAAGTTAGTGTCTCTCTCACCATAAATAAAATCAAATAACACCATGGTACTCTGGTGTGAATATCTGCCTCATTCCCAAAAGTTAGGATGAGCTGTAACACATTGATCACACAGGTTGCATTTTTACTTATCAGTAAAAAAAACAACCTTTAAACGCACAGCCTACAACTTCTGCCTCGATCAAAACGATGACAAAAGACGGCACTGTGTGACATCATGAAATAGTGTAGGTCTTGACCACCATTAAGCTCTTCCTGGTTTAGATTCCTTCAGTGACAGACTTCCGGTGGAGCTGCCCTGTAGCAGTCCAGGCTGGTGCTACTGCAGCTTGAACTGTGACACTGTGCCCAAGACACATTTTCACCACTTTGTGTTACTCTGTTCCAGAGTCAGTGGTTCAGGAAATCAGACAGATTTTTAACATTGAAAACACTGAATGAAGCAGTTTCATATTTACAGTCAGTGAAACACGATATGAGTTATTATTTCTCTGGTAACCTAGGAAGCAGACATCCTGCAGGGTTTTGTTTTTTTTTTCCAGCAGATGTATTCTCCACAGAGGAATCCTCCGCTCTATAACTCACAGACCATTGAACCATTCCACACAGATTCCTTTGTTTGAGAATTTATGCAAACATTAGTAATAGTGTAAGAACACCACTCAACGGCAACGGTCTAGTTGTTCTTAAGATATTTTCTTATGCAAAAGTTACAGATCATAACTTGACAACAACACAGTTAAGGGATAAATTCATATACCCATCTGTCAAATAATGGCACTAACAACAGGTGGTCAGACTCACAGCAGAACAACACAGGACTTCTGGGCTGAGCCTTTATCTCACACACTCAAATACACACACACACACACACACACATACTAGTGTAAGAAGAGATTTTGCATGTGTTATCTGACTTACACTGTCAAACATTTAACATGCTCCATAACACTTAGCTATTTACTTAACTGCACCACAAGAAGCAGAGCACTGTATGTTAAGCTGTCAAAACAACCGCTGCTTAGAGAAAGGAGGAAACACAACTGGTTTACTGGGTGGGGAGTATCTGTGTTATTTCTCTAGCCTAAAAGTTCCTGTAGCACACAATGACACGTCCATGGTTTCAGCAGCCACAGTAAGTAAATCTCTTGATATTTCCACATGCTTCCTGGAGCTGAAAGCATGCGGCAGCTGCAAAATGCTCACTACTTTCCCCAACACTACACTTGAGACGCAGAAACAGCAGAAGCACTGAAAGCTACCACGTTGAGTGACTTGTCCGCTAACACCACTGACGTTCCCCCGTGGACGTGTCATCGCACCACAGCTGCTCTGACTCTGCCATGCGTCTCCCTCTCACACATGCTAGCTGCAGTTAGCCCACTTCCACTCAGGACAGTTGGCTGAGTGGAAAACTTATTTCACACAGTCTGATGCAGAAAAGGCGCGAAATGAAGCAAGTGAATTATTAAATATATATATAAAAAAGTGTGTGCGTGGAGATCGGCCGGCATGAAGGTCAAAGGTTCAATTCCCACAATGTGCCGTTGGTGGCTAACGATTCTAACGGCCGTGCTTTAATTACACCTCCATAAGAGTGATGACTCTGTAGCGTCTCTACCGTTAGCCGTCACCCGTGGGGGCTCTCGGCTGCCCCCCGCCTCCCTCACCCGGTCCCGCACTCACCTGTTCTGAATCTGAGGTCTTTATCATCCTCGCTGCCGAACTCCTTGAGCAGTGACAGGAAGATTATGCCGAAAGAGTTCTGGATGCCGAACACCGAGCCGTTGCACCACATAGAAGCGAACATGACCAGCCAGCCCCAGCCGCCTTCGGGATGCACAAACTCGGCCTCATCGGATGCCGCCGGTGCTGGAGCTGGCTCCGGCTCCGGCTCCGGGACTGAGACCTGAGAGTCCCGGGTCTCCACAGCTGCGGCGGGGGTTTCGTCCACGCTGCCCGCATCACCGTCCGGGATGTTGTTCACTTCTGTCATTGTTGTCTACTTTAGGCTCGTTTTACAGAGCAAAAGGCAACAACGGTGTTTGTGTTGCTTTCTCTTTTTTTTAAATCTGGGTCTATGCGCGAGCGCGTGTGTGGGTGTGCGTGTGTCCCCTGCGCTGACAGAAAAACAAAAGTTCAGATGCAGTGTGTGTCTGAGCAGCGGTGGCTTTCAGCTCTGAGTGAAGTTGCATCCATTGAAGAGCAGCTGCAGTCGGAGCCGTGTCGGTCAGGCAGCATCTGTTCCTACAGTAACTGTTGAAAACCCTACTGCTGCAATAATATAAATAGACAACGCGGAGGGGCGGGGCTCCGGGGCATCCTGGCGCAGCTGATTGGACACTGCAATTATCTTTGACGTCTTCTTACTGAAGTAGAGAAAATATTGTTTCCATACACAATGTTTTTGCAAAACTGATGATTTAGTACTTATGTATACACAGGCTTGAGCCCCCCCCACGGCGCCTTCAGCAGTGCTGTCATGAAAGATCTCACTTCCCCTGCCCAGCTGCTAAAAATAAACAGAAAGTGCTGGGCCAGCACACAGACAGTCAGGAGGATCTGTGGGCTGAGCAGAACAGAGGGGTGAGCTGCGGCTCAAAACCAGGAGACATGACATCCACAAAAATATTGATTTGGATGAACGGCTGTCATATTAAGACAATAAGTAGAGAGAGAGATGGAAAAAAATTGGTCCTAAAGCAAATGCCAAATAAACTATGGCATCATTAAGTAAATGATAAGTGATGAGGGACAAACGTTTTAAATATGAAAGCTCTATAAAACTGTGCAGAAAGCTTAGACAGCCATTATATTGTCTGCCAGTAAACCAACACTGTTATTTCAGAAATGTGATAAAGCTTTGGATGTTGGTTGATCTGTCATCTATTATCAGATGGAGTCATCATGTCTTTTTTCAACGTGGGAGGAAAAATATGATTTGGAGAGTTAAGGTCATTTATGGAAGCAGGGGTTAGCCGTGTTCAAAAACTTGACTCCCTCCAGGCTACAGGCTGCATTTACTGACCAATTATTCATCCTGGAAACAGTAGACAAAATAGGAAAAATCACAGGAAGACACGGAGAGGTGGGTGGGCTTGACTACTTTTGTTGTACTACTTTGACTGCGGTTAAAAGTAGTACAACAAAAGTAGTACTAAGGTTGTTTGAAATATGCACGTGTAAGATGTGTAGATGACAATGATTTAAACAATAATAAAGAAAGCTTAGGTGGATTTATTTCCTTTAAAGTGAGTGATGGAATTTTGACACAATTCATTTCAACAAAGAAATCTACTGATAATCCAATATAATGACAACACTGACTGCTTTGTCAGAAAAGCAGAGAGCTGACACGTTTATGACACTGGAGACAAAGAACCACATAAACGCCTGTTGGGAAAATACAAGGCTGAGAGGAGAGAGAAGAAATAAAAGATGTGATCCTGAATGCCTGGAGGCCACGCACATGTCAGGTAAAGGCTAGGACAATGATCAGCACACGCTCAGTCTCATTAACAAGGTGTCGGTCCAGCACTGAAGCGATGGACCGACATGCATCCACGTACGAGTGCAGGTGGAGGATGACTCTGGGTGTCCCGTCTCAGGCATCAGCTGTCTTGCTGTCTGTCACTTTGGCCACTTTGGATGCCTGTCCGTCCTGCTCTTCGCCCACCACCTCTCCCTTCCTCTTCCTCAGGCCCTTCATTTTGCGTGTGTGCAGCTTGGACAGGTCTTGCTTCTGCATGTGCACCCGGCCAAACTTGGTACCAAAGGCATTATGGGAAATGTTCTTCTTCTTCTTGGGCTGAAACGGTATAAATCATGGGCGTTAACAACAAGACATTTTACACCACAATACACATGTTCAGCACCGGGAAGGAAAATAATCACACTAATACAACGCAAACATACAGTTCCACTGGAGTTAGAGTTAATATGAAGCTTATTCCAGAATCACCATGGTAACTGCAAGGCGGTTAAACTTTTTAAATTGAGGCCTGTCCTCTGGCGCCATCTTGAGGAGAAAATTTTCAATGCATCTAAGAGAATCAGGAATCTGGCCTGTGCTTTTCTTTGGCCAACACTTTCCACTGCAGGGGACTCCTGGTTTACTTTGGTTCTGATGTACCATCAAAGGAAGGCAGGAGAGACTCTGCAGAAATGTGCGGGGACTTTGTTTCATCCAGATGGTTTTTACCTTCAGGGCTTTCGGCTGTCTGTGGGCCAGCTTGTACAAGTCATCTGAGGCCAGGTGTGTTCTTCTCAGGACCAAGTCAAACGATGGCCCGATCTCCTCCAGCTCTATCCGTGGCGTTCGGCAGCCGGACTTCTTCAACAGACACCTGCAGTTACACATTACAAACAGGCTCTCTGTCATGGTGGGTTTAAGCCTCCGACTCAGGCAGCTGCTACATTCACAGGATTTATGATGAGTGCATTTGATACTGGGGGTGAGGGTGGGGGGTCGATACAGCATAGTATCTCGATATTTTGCATGGCAATATTGCATCGATCTGAACAAACCAAGAAGTTTATCTTATTATAAAAGATAATAAGATACAATATTATCATGATACTGCGATACAATATTATCATGATACTTGATCATGATAATATTGTATCACAGGGCCTTTGGTGATCCCCACCCCTATTTGACATGTAGAGATTTTAATGTCAGTCACCTGTAGCTGCGCAGGAATATTTTCCCATCCAGGGCAGTGAAGTGCAGCACGTGCTCCAGACCGGCCAGACGCACTGCGGGTACAGTGGGGCCTCTGAAGAAGTCTGAGCAGAGAAAAGAACAGGGGCCAATACGAGCAAACCAATCACATCGTTTGAGCTAAAAAACAAAGCAAACGCCTTTCATCATGAGCTTACCTATGAGCAGACTCTTCAGACGCTTGTGCTCGTTGTCTGTGTCAAAAGCCTCTCCTGCAAACACGAGCATGGGCTTGGTCCCCTCAGGACACTTACTGGTCTGAAACGGAGAGGATAACCAAGTTGATGAGAAGTGGAAACATGGTGGAAAACATGCTGCTTCAGTGGTGGTGAGTGAGCAACAGAAGACAACGAAACCGTGGCAGGAAGTGATATGCGTGAGGGTAGTGTGACGGTGCAGAGGGCCACGTAAACAGACCACAAGCCTAACGCTATATTTTCTAATCTAACTCAAACCTTTGAGATCTCACCTGATATGCTACTTGAGTATCATCAATCACATTTTTTTTATGCTCTGGTCATATTTGTGTGAAATAACGTTTGAAGACAACGCCCTACAGTATGGACCTGAAACTACAGCCTCCTGCACTGCAGGAACATACTGCTGAAGCATTACTCAACAACTCAGTTTCATTGTTGCTCAAATTGGTGATCTAGGTGCAACTGCAGGTAACCATAGAAACGACATGGAAGCATCGCACCACATGATAAAAAGAAAATGACCACGGGCTTCAGTGATTAGACAAAACAGGAAAGCACAGTGTCTTTCATTATAATTTATACCACTTAAACATTTTTGCATCATTGTGGAGCTGTAAAGGTGTCGTCGCCCCTCTGATCACAATCAGCTGAGCCTCCACCCAGCGTGGCTCCGAGACAAACAAATCCAGCTCCACTGACAGAGCAGCTGGAACCTTTACCTTGATCTCGCTCAGTGAGACGAATTTCTCAATCCCAAGTTCAATCATATCCAGCACGTGGAAGTCAAACAGTCGACCTGCAGAAACAAAAAGGGAACAATGACACATTTAATTTTCTAGAGAGGCTAGGGTCTTTTTATTACTGTGGCAGCTGAAACTGTTGCTATCCAACTTGCCTTTTATTGATTATTATTAATTTGTCATTTATTTACACATTTATTTATTACATATTATTTACATATATTTCACTTTTTTTCTCCATTTGTTCTGAGTGTCTCATGTGTCTTCACTGTAATTCCTCCTTAACAGTCACCTTCATGCTGTAAACGCCTCCCTTTCTAAAATGCCTATATATTTATTTGAATTATTATTTCTATTCTATAAGGGTATATTTTCCTGCTGTATTCTGCATTATACAGCAGGGAAAAAAAATTTAAAGTGAAGAGAGAATTTACCAAATATTAAGTTGTTGGGCCGTTTCTTGTTGTGAGAGCCGAACAGAAACAGAGAGCAGTCTGTCTTCTTGGAGAAAAATTCCTGATAAAAGAGTGAACGTGGTAAGTGACACACCTGGTAAACATGTACAAACGATCAACTGGAACAAAGCATTTGATGTTTGCTCTCTACGTACCAGTGATGTTGAGTCCTCAAATGGCCGAGTTATGTTCTTTCTGAAATGGAAATACAGCTGTTATCCACTGCTGATGAGCTTTTTTTGTTGTATTTAACTTGATAATTTTGTGTTAAGATCAACTATGGATTCAGTTGGACTGTTTGGGACTGCACATTATAACTTTTGATTTTGTTAATATTCCCATTGCCCTGGACCTTAGAAACTCTTCTGTCTGTGAAATACCTGAATGCTTCTGTAAATGTGACATTAGGAAATAAGAATTTTTTTTTCCAAAATAAAATACTGTTCTCAGGTGATAGCGACTTCTGAGACTGAGTCTTAGTTATAATATTGTTTGTGAACAAATACATTAAGATCCACTTAGTTACCAATGTTATTAGTCATTTGTAACACATATAAAATAAACACTTTTAGAGAATTTAAAAGAATGAGAATTTTAGATGCTGTGAGATGCTCTATTTGCACGTTTAGCTTTAACTGTTGCATTTATTTGAAATAGGAAAGTACAAAGTTACACAGTCAAGCAGAGTCTGCTTTGTGCAGAGAAATGACAGTGACATTTAACACATTTATAATTCCTAAGATATAAAATCACTTACTTCTTGTACAGCACAGCATTGGGTTTCTTCAGTGAATACTGCAGGGACACATTTGTGTTTTGTGAATTCCCAAGAGTCACCATCATCCATTCAGACAAACCACAGCAGTCTTTATCTTAAACTTACTAAATTATCTTTGTATATTTGTCATTTCAAAACAGACTCCATCCCCTGTCCAGTAGGAATATACAAGAGATGGGGAAGTGATATAGGAATTAAACCACAGTATATGTCCACAATTTTCTTGTCATCTGAAAGTTTATCAGAATGTTGAGTTACTGAACCTTCAAGAAAACAACTCCTGAGTTGAGTCCCTGATTGTGTCCACAGCTCACTTACTAAGTCCTTGAGGGCCTGGGTGATGGTCTGACTTGTGTTCCCTCCTTTCATGATCATAGCAGTCTTCACATCCTCGCTCAGCTTGGGCGCTCTGCTCTCGAGGAAACGCTTGGAGCGCTTCGTCTTGGGTTTTCTGAGGACACAGAGACAAAAGACACACTCCGGTGGTGAAAAAAAAAATTGAATGTCTGTCTACACATACAGCTAATGCTGGGTTACTACAGACGTACCGCTAACTTCATGCTAGGCTAACACCAAACAAACTAATTCTGGAGACGACCGAAACAAACATGAAAAAACACTGAGCTACAAACTTACATGACGCCGTCTAACTGTGTCATTTTGTGTCTTTATTCTTCTTCCTGACAGGGGAACGCGCACTCGTGCTGCTCTTCCACGTGAACTGGAGCAGCGGAAGACAACATTGATGTGTCTCTTCTTCGTTGCCTTCTCCTACAGTTCATATCCTGCTCCAGGCCAACTAGCGCCACCTAGCGCTGCAGCCCGAGTATGGCTCTGGATGACCGCAAGGCACAGCGGTATGACGTAACAGAGAGTGGGCGTGGTAGATCGCTGCAGACTCATGATGCCGCATGGCACAGGCAGTCCACTAGGGGCGCTACAGACCAAGACTAGAGTATAGACTGATAGACTGGCGTCTCTTCTTTTTTTTTTCCCTCAATGCTTTATTAAAACATTTCAACTGTGTAAACGGAGGAAAGAAGACACATAAACAAGGATTATTGTTGTACTTATCTCCTTATCAAGACAGACATTATTAATTAATAACACTACATGTTTTTACTATATTGTGGCCATCATGACACTAAGACTGTCACTTCCTCTGCACTCTTGAACCCAAAACTAAGAGATATACCATCTGGTCTTACACATACATGTTCTATAAATGTGTAATTGAAGGAACAACAGAGAAGGAGTGAATCTGTGTTTGAATGGGAATCTTTCTCAGGTGCAGTTTTCTATATTCACTCTGTCCATCTGTGTAGATACGCTGACCATCCCTCTCTGGAGGTTATTGGTAAAGACAGTAACACTGCTGGATTTCAGGGATGATGTAACTGTTTCAGTCACTAATGTGGATTTGGTGAGAGGAGAATTAGAGATTCTAAAAAGCCATCAGAGCCCCATGAAGAGGAATCTTTCAGTTATTGAAAGGCGTATAAATGAGTTCAGCTTCTAGTCACATGGCTTACTGTAAGTCAATAAATGGATTGAGAGTCATTGTCAAGACTTTATAGTTTCCAGAGCAGATTCTGTCTCCTCTTTTACTTATTGGCTGATCTGAGGTTCACTTGTCTGTGTTTTCAGTTTGCATCTGTCATTTCCTCAAAGAAAAGGTCAAAGATACTTAACACACTTAATGTCTAGATCTAGAAACCAACCTTTTCTCTGAAACATTCCGGATATGAAAAGGCTTTAAATGAAGAAACACAGCATTTGCACAGATAAGTATCTTTATTGAAGCATCAAGCTCGGAGCACAGATATATTTAGCACATCTTGACCATCCAAAGAACAGCAAAAGAAAGAATTAGAACAGCAAGTTTACTCCTTCAGTACATCCTGATACATCCTGCAACTGCACCCTCTCACCCAGGGGAAGCTTCCACTTTCCTTTCCTCTCAAGATTCACAAAGGAAAGGAGAGTGAAAGAATAAAAAGAAAGAAAAAAAAGAAAACTACATGGTTCAGTCAACTTTGAAAAGATCACCCCTCGACTTCATAACAACACCATTTTTTTTTACAACAAAAAACAAAAAAAAAAAACAAAGGGGAGAAAAGAAAAGATTGGTCCGCAGCAAAAATACAAAATATTTTTTGTATAAAATTCTATCACTGTTTAACTGCAAAAAAATGTATTTTGAGTTCATCGTATAAAAGTAAAACAAAGTTGTAATGATCCACACCAACAAGGCTAAAATGTACTTAATCTAAGAACAGTTCGCATTCAACCGCTTCAATATTTTGAACAATGCGAGTCCAAATTCTTCTGGAAAAAACA
>OMNW01006606.1:67449-104547 GCA_900303245.1 Selene dorsalis | reverse complement strand
GCATCGATGCTGACTTTGCTTATGGAAATTACCCACAGTTCATAGCCATGTAAAGTCAAATACAGGAGATGTTGTAGGAAGTGCTGGAACAGATCCGATCCCGGTACCTGCTCCGATCCCGGTCCCGATCTCTATCCCGATCCCGATCCCGGTTCTGGTCCCGGTCCCGGTTCTGGTCCCGGTTCTGATCCCGGTCCCGGTTCCGGTTCGGGTTTTGGTCCCGGTTCGGGTTCCGGTTCGCGTTCCGGTTCGGGTCCCGGTTCCGGTTCGGGTTCTGGTCCCGGTTCGGGTTCCGGTTCCGTTCCCGGTTCGGGATCCGGTTCGGGTTCTGATCCCGGTTCTGGTCCCGGTTCCGGTTCGGGTTCTGGTCCCGGTTCGGGTTCCGGTTCCGTTCCCGGTTCGGGATCCGGTTCGGGTTCTGATCCCGGTTCTGGTTCGGGTTCCGGTCCCGGTTCGGGTTCCGGTCCTTCTCCCGGTTCCAGGTCCTGGTACCGGTTCTGGTGGTCCTGGTACCGGTATCGGTTCCGGTTCGGGTGGTCCTGGTTCTGGTCCTAGTACCACTACCTGTATCGGCTCCGGTTCGGGTGGTCCAGAGTTCATAGCCATGTAAAGTCAAATTCAGCAGATGTCGTCAGAATCTATGCTGACTTTGATGATTCAAATATTACTTTGCTCTTCAGCTGACTTTATATTTCCCTATATACTAGTTACTCAGAGTTCGTGACATGGCCTTTGGATCCATACCAGGAACTCATTAACTGAATGCATTTCATCGATAAATTAGCAAATAAGGAAAATCAACCGTCAGTATCGTGTTTAGTTTGAAATATGGATAATTAACAACTCAAAGCCCCAGTACTCTGGACTAACATGTTAAATTGTAGTTTAGAAATCAAGAATGAGACCAAAACTGTCTAGCTACACACTAATCCAAAATGGCACATGGGACACAATGTCCATACAGGAATGTGTGTGTGTGTGTGTGTGCCAGAATCATGCAATCCAGTATTTCTCCACCCAACTTTGAAGAAATGTTTGGTTAAAGTTCTGACCATAAACACAAATCGCTGCATGAAGCATTGAACCGTTAATGTTATGCTTGATTTCAAACAGAAGTTTGGAGGCTAACATATGGCTGAAACCCTGCTTCTGTAGAGTAGATTTACATTTCTCATAATGCTGCTCTTTTTCAGTATTTACATGTCTCAGTTTTGTCACGTCAGCACTGAGCAGGTTTTTAACACCGTAACACACAGTTTCTCTGACAGTGAAACTGTCAGCTTGATGGTCTACATTTTGCTTTTCCCACCAGGCTGAACGTAGGAAGAAACATGCAGAAGTGTGTAGGAAGGATTTCTGTGTGGGAGTGCGCTGGTCCAGAGTGAGGAAGCATCAACAGTATGACTGCTGATCATTTTGCATTGGATACCTGCCAAAAAAGTGAGGTGGCCATCCTGAATCACAGTCGACTGTTAAATCTCAAAATGATCATTTATAGTTTTCATTGTGGATTAGTTTATCTTTTGTTCTAAGGAAGTGAGACAACAGGTTATTTTTCAGTTCCTCTGGACTTAATACAAGAGTGGAACCATGAGTCAAACAGACAAAATTAATGGCCAGTGTTTATTAAATGTTTTCACTGTCCTGGGGTAAAGGTTAAGTGAATAAAGAGTGAATTTATGTTCATGCTGTAACAATACTCTGAGCAAAATGTTACAATTTATTACATTTTCTCATTTATTTATCTAAAAATGTATCTTTCCATCATTTCTTCATACATAAGAACTAAAATGATCTCTTGATATGAGTTTGTCATGTTCTAGTTATATGAAGACAGCTTTAGTCATTTGCATTTTTAAGAACGTAAAGTTTTAGGTTTTTAATTACTAGTTCAAACAAAACAATGACATAAATCACTCAAAAAATTGTTTACTGTTAGGCAGTGATAGCTACACTGACATCTTCAGATGCATATCTGTAACTCAGCTCCACTAGCATTAATGCTTACATGTCACTGTGGCATTTTGACCAGTTTGTAAATGTTCAGTTTGGTTCAAAAACAAATTTCACGTCACCAACTACCAGCTCATCTCCTTGACCTTTGCGTGTCCTCATGCTGCTGCTGCTGCTGCTGTTGCTACTGCTGTTTTATCTAAAACTGTGCAAAAGAAATCCTGGCAACATTCACACAACATTTGTTTATCATCCTGTTTAGTTCCACCCCATCATCATCACATTATGTGGTCACATTACATCATAGCCACTGCAATACCTCATCCCAGACATGCTGACAACATGATAATCCAGTAATAAGTGTTGCAAATGTACTGTGCAAACATCACAGCTCCTTCAGTGAATTGATGTTAAAGAGCAAAACCTGCAGTGATTAGATAATTAACCTGTTTGTCAGAGGATGCAAATTTAAGTGGCAGCTATTTTGATAACTGACTAACAGTTTTAAATATAGTTCATAATTTAAATGTTCGATGAGAAAAGCTTGTTAATTAGCACACAAATCTAATGTGTTCATGCTGTGTAAAACCACACTAAACTTTGTGGGAGACTTAGACTTTAATGTTGAACTTTACAACAGAAACGTTTCCAGATTTGTACAACAGTCCTATTACTTTTTTTTTCACCCTTAATTGTTTAAATTCACTGTTTAAATTATATTGATGCTTAAAGGTAGCCTGCACGTACTTTGAGTGACATGGTGCTGTCACAGTTTGCTGTTAGCTGGTGAGCTAATTGAAGTCACCAACCAGAGACAGTGTCTCACTTTGTCATTAACTGACCAACAGGATGCGATGAACTCTGTGCTCTTGTGTTTCGAGGTGAGTGAAGATAAACTTAAACTTATATTGCTTTATTCATGTTAGCACTAATTTGAAGTGCTCAGCACACCTGGCTTGTAAGCACAGCTTGGTAACTAGCCAATTAGCCAGCAAATGAATTAGCCTCAGGTTAGCCTAGATATATGTCCAGTCGCCCTGCTGTGCTTACAATGTGCTGACAATGGCTACGCTTACTAGTTATTAAAATATAACACACCAAAGACACCAAAGTCTACCACCACCACCCCTTTTGTAAATAGCAAGAAGTTAACTGCTGCCAAGATGGCGACCATGCCTCCTTTATCCCGTCTTAAGCTAACTTAAGCTAACGGGCTAAACTGTTGAGCCTGTTACTTTAAGTCTTGGCAGGATAAGCCTCAGACAACATTTTTGCAGTTTGTCATACGACACTAAAATCTATAACATCTATAAAATGTCAAAACCACAGAGAAATCCTAAATACAATACTATTACAATAACCCAGTTTATTTGGTCCGACCGTTCTGTCTAAAATCAAAACGAAACACAGGAACAATAAACTCTTACACTAGGAGAGCCTCATTAGGAGGACATTTTGTATTTTCTGTGGTAGATCGACTGAATTACTTGCTTTCTGAATAAATTTCCCAACAAGCCTCGTGTTGTTTCAGCTCTTACAGTTAGAGCCTTGAACACACACATCCAAACACAGCCCAATATACTAAATTCCTGCAGATAGTAAGTGTGGAAATCATCGATTAGTAAACCGCAAGAAGTCTTTAGAAACTCCTTGTGCAGCATTGCACACTGGTATACACATGCACACACACCGAGGGCCCCACAGGACTACTGTAGTGATGATATAAGTCGGAGGCAAGTTGAGCAGACTTGTGAAGCTGCTACACAGCGCCTCTAGGGTCGTGCATGTGCTCACAGTGGAGGAGAGTGAAGCAGGGAGAGGTGGCAGCGCAGAGACAGACAGCAGTCATTGTCCGTGAAGGACCATGGCAGTCCGGAGGGGCAGCAGCAAGTCTCCAACTCTAACCTACACCTGCAGCTAAAACCTACAAAGAAAAGAGAGAGAGAGAGAGAAAAAAAACACGCCGCCTCGGAAACATGCGATCTGACAGAAATCTGCGCGTCCGTAGTTCACTTGTGCCTTTGCAAACACCTTCAGGGAGTTCACATGTTCCTGCGCGTCGACGAGGAGGCGATGTTTAGACGCAGACGACCGGCAGAGCCCCGCGGAGTTTGGATGTGTGTTTCCTAGCCCGTCAGATGAGAGAGGACACGTTTCTGAATCAGGAGACACAGCGACGAGGAGCACCGCGAATGTAGTCTTGACGGGAGAGAGAGAGAGAAACACTGAACCCGCCAGTGTCTTCCCGTGGTCACTCTCCTCCCGTGTCCCCGAGTGAGTGTGTCTCGGCTTTTTTTTTCTTTCTCGAAGTAACCGTGGATAAAGTAGAAGGACGATGCAGATGAAGAAGCACCGGGACTCGGACCGGAGCGGCGGGGACATGCTGGAAGCAGACGGCCTCCGTAAAAAGTCCTCATGCTTCTCAAATATCAAGATATTCTTGATATCGGAATGCGCCCTCATGTTGGCACAGGGCACCGTCGGAGCTTACCTGGTGAGTGCAACACACACAGGACCCACACTGCCTGCACCCTGACACCCTGCTGCTCTAGGTCATATCCAAACTTGTCTTACCCGGGTCCGGGCTTTACGTTTGTGGGTTTTCTGCCACTCAGCACGCTTTGGACCGGGCGATGACATGAGATTCAAACTTGTCTCGGGGAAGTGCAGCCTGCGGGGGACAGATTTCATGCGGGTCAACTGTCCTGTGTTAGTTAGGTTACGGTTGTGAGAAAACCTCCTTCTGCCTGCCTTTATGTCTAATATGTCTTTAATGGATCAGGAATCAAACTAAGCCAATTTTGGATCATCTCCGATGACCTTTTAATCTTTGGTTGGTACTAATAGTAATAGTTTTATATTCTCATCATATTTTAGGAAGGCAGCAATTGGCTCATTTATCCAAAATGCCTTTCAAGGTCAAGGGCACCCCCGCCCCAACCCCATTCCTCGTGTATCCCTTCTTTTTTAGTTTCGCTCACTACTTTCAGTTTTACTATTTATCAGTCTTATAACGAAAGCAACCGGAATGGTGAGAAAGCACTTAAATATGTTAGTCATACTTATGAATGCAGAAAGATGTGTATCTCTATGATCCTGTTTCAACGCAAATAATCAAAACAGAAACATCTGAAAGAGACAGAGACTCTAATATAGATTTTGTGAAACAAAGCTCCCTGAAGCGCTCCAAAATATTCCTCAGAGTGTCCCAGAGGAGCCACGCAGCCTCAGGCAACCACTGTGAACATTTAGTTTCCACATTGGCAATGTTTATTCTCCAAGAATAACACTGTTCTCCCCCAGCTCAGTCACAATTAATAGACTAAAGCCTAAATGCTTTGGCCATATTTGGAATGGAACATCTTATCTTCTCTGTAAGTGGACCTGTTGAACATCAAGCATCCTGCAGCCACAGTGCAGCCACAGAGCACTGTGCCACTCACAGTCAGGATGGTTACCAAAAGAGGATGTTGTTCCACTCAATTTCATTTCTGATAAAAAAAAATAAAAAAAATTGGCGAGAGAGTTCTGTATTTTTTCTTTTGCACACCTGTTCAGACAGTTTGAACAATAAACCTGGGGCTGGGTTCATTTACTTATACAAACACAAGGCTTTTTTCCCTGCTTGTTCTCATCAACAGAGCCGAGCTCGTTTACATGGGCTTCATTTACATGGGCAGGACATAAGGTACCTGGTCCAGTGACAATCTGGTTAACTGGAATCATCTTACATGACCTACTGCAGCGTCTCTGATTGGATGATTGGACTTAAGAGCGTTTGCTGGCAGGAAAAGGACAAAACTCAACTATCATGGCCCCTTTGCTTTCTCTGAGCTGCTTACTGTACAAGAAACTTAGCAACATGCTGCATGTCCTGATATAGCCTGCCTGACCGCAACCTGTCAGCGTCCACAGGCAAATACAGAAGTAGTACAATATCGTCATTGTTCCCCGAATTATTAGGGTTTCTCTCACTTCTCAGAAATTCACTTTGATGCCTCTTTAGTTTTTAATATGAGAGTGAATTAACAGCCTATTTTAAGGTCCATTAGAAATAAACATCTGACGTAAATAATTTCATGAATGATTCTTTTCGGCAATTGATGACTTGAGGGCTAAACATACATCAGGGCTGCCAGCAACAATGGTGATGATAATAATTTTCAATATAGATTGAGCTGATGACTCTACTTTTTCAATCAGTTGCTTATCTATGTAATGTGGGAAAAAAAGTGAAAAAAAAATCCAATCAGAATGTGACATCTTCAAGTTTCAGTTATATAGTGTTTTTAATTCCTCAGTGTTTTGGTTTTTGGTGTGTGAACGGGTGTGTGCAAATGTGTGTGTGTGTGTGTGTGTGTCTATGTGTGTAAATGTCCTCCCTGTTTAATTTTTTTTTATCACTTTGAGCTGCATGAAAAGTGCTCTACAAATAAGGTTTGATTGATTAATTGATTGATTGACTTATCATGAAAGTCAACAAGAGTGGTGATAACATGGGTAGGTCATTTAGATTTCATGCAATTCAGATATCGACTTTAAAGCTGTATTGTTTCTGTCAATTAGAAATTGTAGGAACAAATATGTGCAAATCTCGTGTGGCAGCTTTTGATGTCAGATGACTGTAAAAATGTACCAGAAGTAGTCAGCCACTCAAGCATGCTGTTACAAGTGTTGCAACTAATTTAAGCTAATTTAAATTGTTATGACGATGCACAAATCTTTGGGAAGCTCAGTGTGTGTCTTCTGTGTTTGCAGCAACTGAGGGTGTGTTGAATATAGTAATGCTTCCCTGATAGGAACCAAATGTGACACTTCAGGGCTCGAGCTGCAAAGTGCGACTAACACCTGAGCGTGAGCTGTGTTCATCACAGCTGAGCGAACCTGTCAAAGTGCAGTGTGTTGGAGGGAGAAGCCCAGACAGGGACATGAATTTCCTATAGTCAATATCAGTATAGACAGCTGTGTCCTAATAATGTACATGTATTTGTCCAGGTTATACTTAACAGTTTGTTTGTTTGTTGATGAATTCAATTCATGCTGAAATGTGAAATCATTGGGTTTTATTTTAGGTTAATAATTAGCTTTAATGCAAAACATATGTACATCCCAGAGGCGATTTTTTTTTTTAAATTCCTGTCAGCCTTGCATTTCATGAAACGGTGCACAGATGTGGTTGAAAAACAAACAAACACAGTAACGTGTTAATGAGTGCTTGTGGTGTTGGTGGATAGTTTACTAAAAATCTGGTGTACTGTGTGTTTCAGTTCCCCTCACATTCAAAATAACAGAGGGATAAATGAATTTAAAAAGTAGAAAATATTTTCTGTGCTCACAGCTAATGCTATTGATGTGGCTTCTTTTAGACACAAAATAGCTCATTCAGAGCAGTTAAAGTACATTTAGCTAACCTTAAGTCAACTTTCAGTAAGTCACACCTCATAAAACACAGTGGAAATGATTCTAAATAGCCAAGGCTTCATTTATAAACATCTGTCGGGCCTTCACAAATAGCACAATTTCAGCACTTTCATGTTTGCGCTAAACCTTGATGTGCTGAAGTGAATGTCAGCATTGCAGGTTTTTCTGCACGCTGATAATACAGACCCTGTCAGTACATGCTGAAATAAGCTGGTGGAAGTTGGGATTCCTTGTACTTACATAAGACTCGCTCTTCTGTGAGGTGATGGGTTGTCACACAGAGTGACAATGTCTGTTTTGTTGCTATGCAACTGATTCAAACATTTCCACAGTTTAAGTCGTTGTCCAGACAAAATGTGGCTGTGACCACTGACCAGTCTGCATTCCACCCGGTTTTTCCTGTGTAATTTATTCTAGGTTTAATCCTCCTGGAAGGCTGCCTGTTTAAGTGGAAGTGCACAAACATGTTGAACCTGGCGATGGGAGCTTAACCCATCCAGAGTGTTTCTACTGCAGTAGCTGCCAGTCGCACACACACTCCAGGCCTGCCATAACGGGATGGGATCTGATTAGATAATGGCTTCACTCCCTCTGCTTTACTTTATTGCAACGTTACTGTGTAGACCTAGAGATGGTCTAGAGGATGCAGCAAAGTTATGATCAGATCCCAGTAAGGGCAGAGCCAGCCAGGCGTAAATGCAGCTTGTCCAGTGTGTTCGCATTTGTGAGAAAGAACCGCCCAAGGAGAAGAACCGTCATGACTCATTCTAAAGTTTTCCATCCACTCACTGAAGGACACCAGCACGAACCACTCCCAACAATCATCCTCCCCATGCCTTGATCTGGAGTGAAGGAGTCACTGCAGTTGGGTGCTGAGCAGCAGCAAGAACGACCTGCTGTCACTTCTAAAAGTCACAGAGGACGATTTCTCTTATAAACTCTAGTGACAAAGCAAACAGGCTTCAGACAAAGCAAATCTCAAACTGGACAGGAAACAGATCATAGATTATCTGATCAAATGGTTTCGTCTCTGTTCCAGGGCTGATTTTAGTAACACATTTAGATTAACTCTAAAATATAATTTTCCTGTTTAGCTGATTAGCTGCACCCCAGCTGGTTTGTAGATAGAAATGTTGACTGTTTTCGAGACAGAGGAAGATGATCACAAAAATACCGCATAATATTTTATATGTAACAATGTATGATGTTTAATGTCAGGTTTTAACGTGGAATGCGAGTTTAGTTGTATTAAAAAAAGAAAAGAAAAGAAAAAAGAAATTACGTCTGCTTTTGCTCCCAAAGCACTGAAGCGTCTGGAGCCTAAAAAGTTGTGTCGTTTTTAGACAATTTCTGCTCCAGTCCAAATCCACTGTGTACATTAACTGGGCATTATAAAGCATTTGATGGAAAAGTGTTCCAACAACAAACCGGCACGCTGATTCATCTTGCGGTGAAGTCGCTCTTTGCAGAACGGGATGTTTGTGTTGGCAGGATCCTCTTTCTTAGAGCTCAATCGAAACTCTCCAACGGAGCCAATTGTGAGATGGAAAATTGTGATGCCCTTTCAGGGACAGTTTGGGACAAATCTCAAAATAGCTTGATAACTGTTTAAATGTGACACTGCGGTTTGCGGGGCATGGAGAGACTGTTCCCACACATCACTAGCAAGCAAACACATCCTTGCTCTGCTATACAATAGACTATTTATGCACCACTTAGAGTATTTAACCACTGTCCTTTGGATCACATCTGACAAACTGTATTGTGACAACCGTTCTGCTTTGTTTGTCTCGACTGCAAGTTACTGGTAGGCTCCGACAGCTGGTGAAAGAGAAGCTTGTGATGAGTCGTTCTAACTAAAGCGGTGGAAGTCTATGTTGTTGCGCACATACAGCTAATCAGAAACAGAGGCCTGTTGGCAGGGAGGAGCCACAGTGTGGAACATCTGAACAGCTTGTCGCTCCAATGGAAAAGTCTTGAAATGAAATGATGTGACTGATGATTTCCCCAGGAGCACGACCAGATGGATAAATACCTCTCCCCATTTACACCTGATATAAATATGTTATATGTATCTAGATAATTACTGGTATTTTGTTATCCCCTTTCTTCTGATAAGATCTTAATGTAAAAAAAGAGTTGGGTGGAGCGGGCAGACTTTTAGACGGGCATCATTTATCACTTCTTCTGAGGCAGGACTTGCTAGCTACTGCTGCCACCAGTTCTTGTTGGGCTTGTCTGATGAGGCAGAGTTAGCCGTGCCTGCAACAATCACACTGAAGTCTGTGTTTTCACGTCATGTCAAGATGCAAACTGCCCAGTCACATCACAGTGTGTTTCGACTTATGAACGGGACAGAGAAGATGAAATAGATTTGAAATGCTTTTGTGTATTCTGATAAATCATGTGATGAAATTTCTCTTTCAGTCGGTGATGTGAGATTTCTGTGACATCCTAGGTTTTGTGCCACATTTTTGCTTTCTTCAGCATCATTCCCACAACCCTGGTTTGAGCCTTTGTTCTGTTGTTGTTGTTAATGTTGTTTTCAGGTGAGCGTGCTGACCACCCTGGAGCGGCGGTTCAACCTGCAAAGTGCTGACGTCGGAGTGATAGCCAGCAGCTTCGAGATAGGCAACCTGGCACTGATCCTGTTTGTCAGCTACTTTGGGGCCAAAGCACATCGCCCCCGTCTGATAGGCTGCGGGGGCATCGTCATGGCGCTCGGTGCTCTACTCTCAGCTCTCCCGGAGTTTCTAACAAATCAGTATGAGATAGGGGAAATAAGGAGGACTGATGTGGGCCGGGATGAATGCGCCAACACTAGCAGCAAGGATGCCCAGCAGGCAGAGGAGTTTGTGTGTTCCCACAAGGCCAACACCAACATGATGTACCTGCTACTGATCGGAGCCCAGGTCCTGCTGGGTATCGGAGCCACGCCGGTGCAGCCTTTAGGGGTGTCCTATATTGATGATCACGTGAAGAAGAAAGACTCCTCTCTCTATATTGGTGAGTCATATTTTTATTAACCCTTACAAACAAAATATTTCACGTCCACATTGCATCTAATCTGTTTGGGAAAAAACGTGAAAAAAATGAAAGACAGATTGCCATAAGGCCACGATGAAGGAGGGGTTTGAGGATTATTGGCTGAGTTAAATTGCTGTTAAAGATAACTAGCGCTTAAGGAAACAGATGATTATCACAGTGGAAAGTAAAAATCTATTTACTGCAGCACACTGATTTCCCAAGGCAACTGAAACTGGTACAGCAGAGAGTCAGCAATGAGTGTATTTGTTCATCTCCATCAGGTGCTGTGTTTGCATAGTCTGAGTCAACACAGTAAGCCCATACCATATATTTGTGCTCTTCTGCTGCACACCACTTCCCTTTGTTCGAGCACAGACCTGCTCACCTGAGTGCCAGGTGAGCAAGTCTTAGAACTTTTTAATCTCCATGACAGAGGTTTTAGTGGGTTCAATGTCTTTGCTTTGCTCAGACCCCTCTCAAAAGCAAGGTGCTGCTGATGTGGCTCTTTGAGGTTTAAAGGTGCATTCAAAGTGCTCTCTGGGCAAAATCCTGAATGTACACTGGCTGTTTGGGATGTGTAATTGCTGTGATATGATTTTGCCATTTTCGTCAGTAGCTTAATACTTTTCTCATTAAGCCATGGAGGATTTTCACCTCTGTAGATTTTTAAATAAGTAGACTAAATGCCTCCTGGCACTACTGTTTTGCTGGTACCAGGAGCCAGTTAGCATAGCTTAGCACAAGGACTGGAGACACAGACTCTGTTTGAATGTAAACAAAATCCACCTACTTGCATCTCTAAAACTGATAAATCAAAATGTGATGTCAAAATAAAACCATAAAAATAACAGCTCCAGCTATAGACTATATTTACGATACAGACATGAAGGGGACTTTTCATCAAGCTCCAAACATGTCTAAGACAAGAGTCTTAACAAGTATTGGCAAGAGAAGAAGCATATTTCCCAAGGCTTTTTGTTTAAAGTCAGAAACGTTTTAAAGTGCTAGCATCCCTGCATGCTAAACCTATGCACAGTTACCTGTGAACCACAGCCTCAAATCCATTTAATAGTATGGTTCTTTGTTTCGATTGTGACCTGCCTTCTAATTTGTTGCCCAGACGGCCACATCAGCCTTTGATAGAGTAGATGAGATCTGTTTGCATAGTGTGTGCTTTTTGTTATCACTGTGGAGCAGAGACAACCAGAGGCTGAATGGCGGATGAGTTCAGGCTGACGCACACCCTTTCTACACATTCACACAGCATCATGCTGTGTGGCTGCCTTTTGTCACTCAAATACAGATGTGACCTGCGAACAAAGGCAGCAGTGTGTCGTCTGTAATCTCAAGCCCAAAGCTGATTTTCTTAATTGCCATTCGCTGTATTTAGTTGTACACGTGAGCTGTTTTTACAAAAAAAAAAGCACCTTGAGCTTTGTTTGAAACAATAAGGAACACGAAAAAGGGGCACAAAAGGCTTTGGCATTTTGGCACCACCATCGTGGCTTGTTACCAGTTTACAGGAGGAAGTGGACTGCGAGTGATTGAAGTTTGGCAGGCGTGGGGGGGGGGGCAGAGATTTGGCTCTGTGCTCCTCTGATAAGCTGCAAGGAGAGCTGGAGGAAAAACAAGCGGTGAGCAGCGAGGAACAATGTGGTATTGAGTCGCACTCAGCTGATCGTCCTAATCCTTCTGCTGCAGGCATGTCATGTGCCCCCAGCTGCATGAATGGAGCAGATTGTCTGAAATTCTGAGAGATTTCCTTTCACATACTGATAATGCATTTGGATTATTCATCAGTTGACGACAACAAGTTGACATTGTTGAAGCAGCAATGGAAAGTTGACGTTCGAAAGATCTGTGTCAAAATATTTGCATGTTTGCTGTAGGTGTCCTACAAGCTCTTCAGTGTCAGTCTTATATAACTTTGTAAACACACCTCTGAATTAAATATAATAGTATTATCTTGTCAACATCACAATTATCTAATTTCATTTTCATTTTTAGAATGTGACTGTGAATCCACCCATCATCTCTGTCAGGTTGTTTTGTCTCTGCAGAGGATTTTGTAAGAGCCTGTCAGACAGAAATTAGAAAGGAAATCACCTCTCAAATCTGAGACCAGGAACATTCTGTCTACATGTCGTGCTGGCTACAAACCAATGTGCCATACAAGCACATAGTAAAACTTCCTCTGTTCTCACCACACCTTCATTTTCACGAAGCATCCACACTTAGTCACTGCAGTAGGTGTTAAAGCCCCCCTCCCATCCAACCACAACTGTGTTGTTGTCAAAGTGGTTGTATATGACCAGGTGAAAAGTGTGTGCGCCTTCGACAGAGGCAGGTCGTCCGCCCTGTTAGGACATGGAGACGTAGGGAGAGCAGAGCCGAGAGGCCTGGAGAAGAGCCATAATTACAGAGCGAGGCAGGAATGCCAACCAGCCAGCCATGAGGTAGGTCTGAGTGGGCTGGGACGCACATGCATACCACACAGGCCTGTGAAAAACAACTCCTCCAGAGGCTTCGTCTGCCTGCTTTTACTGTGTATACAGCAGCAGACATGGCTCACTGTGGTTTAAACAACTGTAAAACACACTCAGGCAGGATCTGCTCTGACACTTTAGAGAGCTCTTTGTCTCTCTCTGGTTCAGATATGTTCACTGTCATTGTTAAGATTTTTGAGGAGCCTGTGCTGCTAAGTGGTGTGCCTTCTTCTGAAAGAGAAGTACTTCAGTGTAGTTAAGAAACCCGTTGAAATGCCGTGATCACCACGAGAAAAAAGCCACTTTAAAAGCAGGGTCGAACGTAAGCACATGCGTTTTATGGGATTGTGTTGTTTTGGTTTGTTCCTCGAGTCTAGACATAGCCGCTTGTCTCTGGCCAAAGGAAACAAATATGATTGGACAGATTGCGTCAACAGGATCTCCATTCCCACTGCTCTATGACCTTTCACTATCCACCGCTAATTCTGGCTCTTCCCACAGGACCCCCGACCGCATAAATATACTGTACAGGACACAGAGAGAGGCTTAGAGCTGACATCGTGTGTCGTACAGCACAATCTCCACCCAGCTGCCTCTGCACGTTTCAGAGGCTTTTAGGCTGCCTTGGGTTTCTTCATTAATCTGTAATGTACACTATGCAGTGCCTGTGCTACGGTACATATATGGGGGAGTTTGAAAGTATAACATTAATTAATTTATCAATTCCATGCTTTTATATGGACATGTGGACATTGGTTGTTGCATAATAAGAATGATAAATGTATAATAAGATCCAACCTGCTGATGGAGAAGTGGCTTCAGTGTCATCTCTCCAAAGCAGTTTCTTTTACTGGCTGAAGTGCCACCATCGTATTTAAGCTGTTACAAATGATGTGTCAGAAATTTGATAGTCAGCACCAGTACCAACAAAATTTCATGATCCTCGATATCAAACGATACCACAGAGCTGTTGTTGTTAGCTTAAACAAGCTAACGTTAGCCTTTGTGAACACTGTGTGTCACGCAAAGTTACAACACACGCCAGCTGTTGCAGTTCACAAACAAAACCAGTAACATTTCGGATGTTTACTTCTTTTTTTTTTTTTTACTTTTTATTTAGTTCTTATCATTTTTCCACAAAACATTCACCAACTGACCCCGTGAATTAAAATAATACAAGTTAATGAGGGGGAATTTGCAGTAGTGCAGTATCAGCACGACAAAGTTCGAGTACAATAGCCTATATCCCTCCATCAGTCACTCATACAGAGTAACACAGTTCCACCTCTGTTTGAGAATGGCCATTTTCAATTGTAGACTTGCAGTCATTCGCTCCATTGTGTAGACCCTTTTCAGTCTCTGTACTCACTGAGTTATGGTGTGTGGTGTTGTATTCTTCCAGTTCACAGTTACCGTCTACTTAGCAATAACTTAAAAGTATTGGAAGTTTACTTTTGTTGTTAATGTTTACTAAGCCTTTTGTCTTCTCTTTGAGTTTGAAGTCAGACTTGGATGCTACAATGTCTGTTGATAAAATATATAACAAGTGCCAGCAGGATTTTCAGACTTTGGCATCAGCTTTGTAACAAAGTATCTAAATGCTAACTGCTAACGTCAACTATTAAAGGGATAGTTCAATATTTTGGCAAATTCGCCCACTGCCATAATCCCTTTAGTTTTAGGAGTAGGTTCATTACCTTTATTTGTCACTGCGAGCTGTTTTGAGATGGGCGGCGGAGAGATGCAAGCCGCTCAGCTTACGCTACGGAGGCTCATGGAACTTCCAGTTCTCCACAAATACACAAATAAAGGTAACGAACCTACTCCTAAAACTATAGGGGTTATGGCAGTGGGGAGAATTTGCCAAAATGTGTAGCATGTTAACAATATTGAATTAATCTAATACTTTTGCATTTATGTGGTCATGCAGCAAAATTTTGGATAAGGTCAAACATTGATTTGAGCTTGTGGTAGATTAGCAGATTTATCAGGCAAACCCTAATAGCAATTAGTTAAGTTCATATAAAAAAGCTTCACGTGTTGAGTTTCCCGCTCGACTTGCTTGATGAACCACCAAACACACATCCACCAGGGGAAAAAATGCGCCGCCATTACTGATTTTTGACTGGAAGAAGGGGCGTCTAATGGTAATTTCAGCTGGACTTTACAATGTCATGCACCAGTGACGGACAGCAGTCGCTGGATACAACAGCACAGCAGCCAAAAGTACGAAGGGCCTCTGAGTTTTATTGCCGAATTCGAGCCTGTCAGAGGGACTGTAGAAGACGTGCTGTCTCTCTCCTTCTCTCTCTCTCTCTGTGCCAAACTACCAAACTAGGAATGACAGATGAGCTGGAGGAAAAACACAATGGTGCTTTTTTTCCGGGCTGTGGCCTCAGACTAGATAACCGCTTCTACCTGGAAAGTACATGTATAAAAAATTTGCCTTCCATATGCCCTTATCTTTGCTGCCAACCACTGGTTTGTATTTTATTTCCAGGCCTTAGAACGGTCTTTGACCCAATCTGCCGTGTATTTCTTCAAACTTATACACTTCACAAATCTTCTGATGCTACATTTCATCATTTTCTGTTCACTCCAGCTGTGCAGGGATAAATTTAACTTCAGGTTCGGTAGGAAAACTGATGGCAGTAGTCGCAGAGACAAAGGTCTCAGAAGGATCCTCGAGAGACTTGTCAACATTCCTGCTAAAATGCTCTGACTCCAAACAGTTGCTGCAGTAGGGCGTTTATATAAGCTACTTAAACTCAGCGCATGTTAATGTCATCTTGAAGGATTAGATTCTAAATGGGTTTTTCCGTCCCTGCCATAAGCTGCATGCTGAGTTTGCCTAGCAACACCAGTTTGTTTTATCTCAAGATGATAAATGCTGTTGCAGTAAAACGTTTGTCAGCCAGCCGCTGCTCCTTTGCATCACTGTAATGAACTGTGTGGGCTTGTCTTTCCGCCATGTGACAGCCGGCTCCACAGTCTGCACTGCCACAACAAGCTGGGTGACCCAGAGGCGTTGACATTGTGCTGTGGGCCCAAATGCGGTGGCCACCACCCCTGCACTGTTACTTTTAGTCTGGTCCTAGAGGTAGAGTGAGGGCAGTAAACATGAGATTATCTTGTATCCAACTGGTCAACAACATGCTGCTGCTCTGTCAAAGCTAATCAGTAATTAGCTCCAAATACTCTGAGTATCACATCATGTGAAAGAGTCAGAGGGGAAGTGAGCCAACATACCGTGTGCAGAGGGAGACTGCGCACTTCACAGCGCATCTGCTTTTGAAAACGCAAAGTCATACTGACTGATTAGTGACCGCCCTGAGTGAAAGTTTCATTGAATTTAAACAGAGGGAGTAATTTGATTTGAGCCTGCCTTCCTTCCTTGAATCTAATAAGGTCATCTCTCAGTCCTGTGCAGTGATGAGGCAAAACATGCACAGCGTGTTTGTCCACTGTTAATAATTCCACATTTTTCCTCAGCAGCATTTGCAGATGAGGAGAGCTGGTTGAAATAGCCGTTTGTTTACACATAGATCTGATATGAATCAGATTGGGTGGGTGGGTGTGCAAAAATATCTGAGAATGTTAAATGAACCTCAGATGGGTGTCGATGAAGAACAGGGTTGATTTTTTTTTACATTTTTTTTCCCTGCTGTGCGACAGGCCATGTAGTAGCCTCAGAAGGATTCATCATCTGACCGCTGAAGTGAATCACCTCCCCCGGTCAATCTGCTGTTTTTGTGGAATAGTATGGCAGCAATCCTGTAATTATGTCAGTGCATGTTTTGCTACAGTCTGTCCAGTCTGGTCAGATTAGATGTAAACATCCAAAGGTAAAACCTATATTTTGCAGAAAGGTGAAGGAGCAAAACATAAACACATAATCACTCATGAACCAGTTACCAGCAGCTAAAACATATTTTTGCCTTATTTATGTCTTGGCTAATATTTGAAGTAAAATCATGTAGATTCGAAAAGGTTTGCAGTTCGTAATTACCTAACTGTACTAAGTAGGACTCTTTTTGCTTTTTTAGTTGTTTAGTGCCAGTGGTCAGCAGGTGTCACTGAGTGTTACCATGGAAACTTGGCTCCCAGCTCAGAGTTAGCCCTGGAAAAGGCCTGGTGACTTCACAAGCTTAAAATAAGCCAGTCATTATTTTTATGAAACTGTGTAACGTGCAGTAAACTAATCTAAGAGCAGAATTCAGACTGGTCTAACACTACAGCCCAGTGTGAAACCAACCGCAGCGCAGCGCGTTAGGAGGCGTTGACCCTTTAAAGTTTATCTTCAAAGTTCCACTGATGAACGAGGCCAACTTCTCCAGCGAGATAAAGCCTTATAAAGCTGGACCATGAGAGGAAAGAGACTGTATGAATTTGGGAGCTGGTAAATAGGTCAGACCTCTGTATGAAATATATCAGTGTTAGATATCAGATATGACACCCACAGGCAGCCGAACCACAACCTGCAGAGCTCCATGTTGAAGTTCTGGTTACTGCCACGTGCACGTCTCTGTGTTTTTCCCACATCACCATCTGTAGCAGTGCAGTTAACACTCAGTGGCCTAAAAGGTGCCCTGCATGGCACCCTGCTGTGTCGTCACCTTCATCATGTCCTACACATCTTGTGACACCCTGTTTCTCCTCATTACAAAACCCTGTGGCCTCAGTAAACCTCACCACACACCATGCAGCTTCCTCGAGGCAATCTGGGTCAGGCTCTGTCACTGCTGATTAAAAAGGGGATTTTTTTGTCATCCATTGGGGGAGGAGCATGGGGATAAGAGGTGGGAGGAGACGGATCATAAACACAGCAGCATCAGCAAGCCGTTGCCAGAGAAACGGCCGGGTTGTTGGGCTGCTTTTTTGTTTCTATTGAGCTGAGATGCTTCATCCTTCCTCTGCTCCTGCTGTGGAGGAAGCAGCTGTCACTCTGATGGAGGCTTGGGCTGCTGGTCAGCTGCAGACTTGCCATACACTTTAACTACTCCTTTTTCAGAAGGAAAAATGAGCAGTCCCGACCTTGGACAAGGACTTTGCCCAGGAAATACAGATTCACACTGGGCTCGTGGCTTTACCACAAATCCCAAGCCTCATTGATTGAGTGGTGTGTAAGTGGTTGCTCTGTGGGCTCCTAGGATTACTCAGAAGCATGTTCAGCACTTAATCCCTATATCACTGATGTCGGAGGGTGAGGGATAACAGCGCCTAATTAAATGGACTCTGATCAATAGGTGGGCAGTAATTATGATTAACTGTTAGGTTACGTCAACTTTCATTTACTCAGTCAGTGGGTAAATAAACATGCTCAGTCTAACATAAATAAAAGGAAATCAGTGGATGGACTTAAATTATAAGAACTTTTATGCATAAAAATACTTTTATCATAAAAACAGTTACAGCTTTCATGACCTGAATCTGTTGAGCAGCTTGTAATGAAAGGTGGGTAAAGTGCTGTCACTTCTCTGTGTCATGGGCACATATGCACTATGGTCTGATTTTTTTTTGATTGTGGCTGTGTGTTGAGAACATTAATGAGGCCAACACTGAACACTGTGGTGTTTTTGTCTCACATGGTGACTGTAGATTCAAACTGACACTTTGAACTATTTTTTTTAAGTACATAAATTTTTAAGTACATAAAAATGATTCACTTTTTCACATTTTTTCCTTTATTTTCCCTCTTGTGATATATGGGTGTTTTGTTCTTATTAAACTTCTTCCTTCGTGAAACACCTCCCACATTTGGTCTGTCCAGTTGATTTTTCTCCTCTTTAGGATGCTGCACAATTTGTCCTCCATTTTAACCACTGGCAGACATGGTGGTGTACGGTGTAATGTGCGCCTGCCTCTCACATATTCCAGGAGAAAGCAGGAAATCAGGCTGCTGGCATCTCCAGACTGATAATTAGACCAAGTTACCAGCTGAAGAAGCTGTTGCCAGCTGCTGTCAAACGGTCCCAAACCTCTCGGAGCTCCTCGTCCTCAATAGAGCAGCTGCATCTCTCCAGTGGAGAGACATATACGCTCTGGTGTTGTGCCCTCTGTCCTCCACGCCCTCATCCTACCACCGGACCACCTAACAATGGAGACTGTGTGTGGCTCCATCCTAGCTCCAAGCAAACATCTGAAGCAGGATTACAAACAGATCACTGTAGCAGGGCAGAACGGCAGGGCTTTGCTCTGTTGCATTAACTCCTGCCCACCGTCTATCCGTCCTTCCCTCCCTCTGTCTCTCTCTCTCTCTCTGTCTCTCCCTCCCTTGACTCTGCTGACCCACCATCCACAGAGTTGGCAGTCTGACCGAGTCCTCTGAGCTCCCAGCACCGCATCAGTGCCCTGTTTGAAAACATGCCTGGTCTGTTTATGTAATCTTATGGCACACAAACACCATTATTATTATTGTAACAGCAGTCAATGGTTGCATTACTGTAATATTTGAAAATCTCTAGCTGTGCGGAGAAAAGACCTGGCATTACTGATTCGTGGAAACAGAGAATTACATTGTTTACAGTGACGATCAGTTCATTAATTAGGAGTGTGGATTTAAGTCAACAGGACATGAAACAAAAACAAATGGACTCCGGTTAGAGCAAACTAATACCCATGTCATTTAGGTTAATGAGGGTTTTTGCTGCCTCCTGGAATAGTTGGAGTGTGATGACACAAGGTTAATTAGACTCAAAGATTAAGCGGCTGCATATCAGGTTAAAGTAGCTTAATGCCACTGACCTACAACGCAGAAGAAGAACACACGTACACCCAAGATACATTTACAGCTGCTTCAGAGTAATACTGTTGATACACACCAATAACACACTCTTACAAAAAAAGATATTTAACTGTATGACACTAGAATTTGCACATTATGAAATTTTTATTACAAGATTATCACAATACCAATATGACTGCAGTATCTAGTGGCCTGTCATATTTAAGTGTTTATTATGTGTGTTGTCTCTGTTTTGTAAAGTGCATTAGTTTTTGTTGGTCTTAAAATCTCATGACTCCTCACTTCAGTTTATGATAATTGTTTCTTACTTACCCACTACGTCATATCTAAGGCGTTTCAGCGTCATTCAGTCATTATGAGTGTAATGAGTGGGTGAATAATAACCACAGAATTGGTGTTATGATGTGGATAAGCCTTTTTTTCTTTTCTTTTTTTTCTCTCTCTTTTTTTTAAGAAATACATGAATAATTTCTGTGTTTTCAAAGTAACTGGCTGGAAAATATGAGACCCCTTACAGATATATTAGGTTGGAAGGTCTTCCTGCATACAGGGTGAGAGCTGGTTTTGTGAACATATCTTGTGTTCACTTACAGAGCTGGTTTAGTCGAAATGCAACAGAGCTTTACATTCACACCCACTTTTAAATTCTCTCACATCCATTTATTGATTTAACTTTTTTCTCCATTTATTATCAAGATTGGATATTTATCTCTAGTATTACCTGTAAAGAGACACAGAGGATATGAACACACTCTTACACTGTTATTTTCCCAAAGTTTAATATGATGGCTGCCTCACTGCCTCATATAATGGAAAAAGGCTGGATGTGGATCCTTTGTTTTTTAGATTAAAAGACATTTATTTCAGTGACAGGGCTTCACTGTTTTTAGAAAACCTTTTTTTCTCTTCCCACACCAAGACAGTGTGTTTTACTTAAGTGATTTTTCTCTGTATTGTCATCCAAAGAGTCATGAGATGTGGCAGCTCGGCTGTCGCAGCCCTTGAATTATAAAACAGGACAGAGATGTGTTGGGCACAGCAGATCTTAAGTCAGCCAGTTACAGTTTTTTTTTTATCTCTGATATATAAACGAAATATAAAAGAATGGTAATAGATGATATATTTGTGTTGTAGTACTGCACTAACTGTTACTTCAAGTGATGTTTCCAAAGTCTTATTTACAGAAATAACAAACTTCATGTGTTTGGCATTAGGATGTGAGGCAGTGGTGATGGGGGCATCTGTGTAAAACAATGGATTGCTGTGTGTTGAGGATGATAGTTCAACACAACGTGCGTGTACAGTCGGCTCAGTGAAAGTCACTTGATTGTGCTGCTGCATAAAAACCATCTGTTATCAGAAGTCTAGACTTGTATCAGGAGTCTGTTCTAATGTTGATAGGAGGTAGCGAAGCCTTCAGCGAGGCCCAACATTGACCTCCCATTTCAGGCCGCGACCTCTCAGAGGCTTAGATTGAGCCAGAGCTTGGCTTAACGTGACAGGGAGTCAAGGGGAGGAGAGCTGCCGCTGCTGTGAGGCCGGCGTGTCGGGCCGTACGCGGCCCGGACGACACTCTGCAGTAACTCCACTGCTCATCCTCAGGGTCAAAATGCTAATAGTTTTAAACGTGTCCTTAAGCTGCACTTTTTATACGGAGACCATATGGCCGCAGTGAAACCGTTTCAACACTCGTCTGCTCCAGTGCAAGTTACAAATGAACTGGAAGTGAGACGCTGTTTTAATGTCACATCGCAACTGGCCAAGTGCAGAGTGCCAGTCTCAAATTTTATACATTTCGACGTAAGCGGAAGTTAAAGTAGGATGATCCTGATGTAATGGCATTTGAATGCGAGTCGAGAGCCTACTTTAAGCTTTGGCTTGTTATTTAGGTCATGGCTGTGTAGAGTCAACAGGGTTACTATAGGGCACAGCTAACCAGCAAGCTAACCCGACCATATTTTTATCACATTTCATTCAGAGCTTGAATAGTAATGTTGGTCATCAATTTGTTGATCATCAGAAGAATTATTTTGGTAATAATTGTAGTCATTTTTCCAAGTCAAAATATCAAATGTGTTTTGGGGTTTGTTTGTTTTTTTTGTTTCCAGCTTCATGAATTTGCAGATTTTATCTTTTTATTTCTTGTTTGTTGTTTTCATTTCTATTTGAACTGAATATTTCTGGGCCTTTGACCACTGATCAAATAGAATTGACGAGTTCCATTTGGCTCTGAAAAATTCACACATGTGGTTTTCACAGTTTTGCATAAAATGCACTGCATACAGATGATGAAAGGTTTTCTTGTTTGTTTCTCAGTTCGTACGCAGTGACCTTCAGTAGAGAGAAGCTTTGTTACAACCACAATACGGTGATGCAAACACATTGTGCTGGCTCACTAAGACTTCCTGCCTCGAGCCGGGGACTGATCAGTTCCCTAAAACTGATTTTGACATTGATACTAAAAGCCTCTCAGGTGGGCTGAGGCTTCAATTCCTGGGGTGAAAGCTGTTGTCTAATGCTGTTAGCACTTACTTTTGGATCACTGAAGATTTGGTGCCATTAATCTCTTCTGTACCTCATCAAAATAGACTTCACCTTAGAGGCGACTTTTGCTTGACTTTTCCTGTTTGTTATCATCCCCTCACCATGAGAGGGGCTGGCTTTACATAACCGCTATCTGCAGAAACTGACATTGGCTGACCTTTTACTAAATGATGCAAATCTTATCTGATCTCAGTAAAAGGATTTATTATGTTTAGATTGATTAATTTGTGTTTAGTAGTTGTTGACATCTCAAGTGTCAACCGTACGTCACCAAGCCACTGAGCCTGCAGAATGAGACAGTCAGTTAGGACCATTTAAAGTTAGAAGGGGAAGTGGGGCCTCAGATAGATATTATTTGAGAAATGTAAGATAAGGATTTTGTAAGTTCCCCTCATTGTGCATGGACATGGAGAACAGATGTAACAGCAAAAAAAAAAAAAGTTGAAAAAAGAAACAAATTCAATCAAAACTTTACAGAGCGGACATGCAGATAACACACTCTCATAGTACTCCGACATTCATTTCATTCATTGAAATTTACACAGTTGGTCTTGGTTGAAGGAGCACTGTGGTCATAGTTGACATCCTGCATGCGCAGCATGTTTACTGGAGTCTGTCGCTGTTATTAGCGCATTAAACAAGCAGCAATTTGAGAAGCAGAGAGATTATGTAATGGCTATCTTGAATAGCTTTTTAGAATTTACATGCTAAGACTTGATGTTAAAAGCACTTTCTTAATGAAACGTCAGCACAATATCACAGCAGATTCTCAATCATGGGGAAATGGGACACGTGTGTTTTTGTGTGTGTGTATGTAGCTGTTTAGGAGTCTACTGTTTAGCAGGTAATAAACAGAATGTATTGATCTCTTAAAGTAAATCCATAGACCAGTGAGCTGTGGGTTAGCATTAAACATGGTATCAGACATGCACACAGCCTGTGCAGACCAATATGCTCTGCATTTTTACAGTTTTGGACCATCATACTCTCAAGTTAGGTGGAAGAAGCTGATCCGTGTAGACGACACTAGCATTTGTTTGTTAATACAACTTCTAATTTCTGTCTATTATATATTACAAGTACCAGTTTTGCTCAAAATAGGGTCAGCTTATGTACTCTCTACATCTAACATCAGTGTTTTTCCATTAACGGAACATCAATCAGGAGGTTGATAACCACCAGTCACTGTGATCACACACCTACAGCACATTAGCACCTACTATTTGACATGATGCTTTGTGTGACACTGTAGCTGGGTTGAGTTGACACCAGAGATGGCATGAGCAGATTGTGAGATTTGTTGTGGCCACCGTACATTCCCCTATCAGGCTTGTTCACACTCTTTATCTTCCCGTGCTAATTATCTGTCATGTCTCATTTTGTCAAACGCTAACAGTCCTCCACACATATTTAACTGCCTAGTTAACCAAACTGTTTTGTTGGTATAAAAGTCCACGATTCAAAGAGCAGCAATTGACCTGGTGTGCTTGTTTTTTTCTTTCTCTTTTTTCTCCTAATCGGGGAAAACATTTTTTTGTAGTTTTGGAGCTGATGAGAGCAGAGGAAGCTCTGTTGCCAGGAAGCAGATGGCTGGTTGTTAGGCGTCGCCTTTTCAAAGTTGAGGTGTTAGGTGGTTATTGTCTGATTGTGTAACTGTGTGATTTGTTCCTTTTGTGTAACTGTCAGCGTGAATGATACCAGCCTACTGTACAGTTTACATGCAGGAAACAGCCTGTGCTCAATCATCTGGCATTTTTGGCCAGTTTGAGTGTTTCTGCCGAGGCTCTTTAGTTGTTAAAAAAAAAAGCAAAGTCTCTACACTTTACACAGAGGATGTCATGACCTGATGTACAACAGAGGAGGAAGAGAGGCCTTTTGTTTGAAAGCTCTATAAATCTCACAGTCTTAAAATTATATAGCTACTTTCAAGACGTCCTTTAAATCTTGTTCTTTTCTCTATGCAGTTCCAGAACTGTTTGACTGACCCTCTGACTTAAACTAAAAAAAGTTCAGGCTGCGGTGTTGGAGAGCTGAGGCACGGGCTCTTAGCTTCATCTGTAGCAGCCATTTAGCTCACTCTCAGTTTCAGTCTGGCCCCACGCGAAAGTGGCACAAGCTGTTGTTTGGCCTCCCACACTGCAGTGTCCCTCTGCTCTTATTTAGCTCAGGGGATTGCTGAGCCAACTTGAGCAGGATTAATGGAGGCAGAGAAGGAGTTCCCTTTGTACAGTGAGAGCAGGAAATGAACTGAGGACGGTGGAGCTGTAATGAATCTGACAGTCCCGTGAGCTTTTCTGTTATAATCTCAAACACTTTGGCTGACGTATGGCGTAAAGAAACAAAACTTTGCATCTGGGGGCTTTTTAAACCTCGAGGACCCTAGTGTCTGTGTTGAACGGCTTTTAAAGCTTCCTCTCACTTGGTTTCACCTGGTTCCATGTTAATCTCGGGAGTGATTTTTTTTTTTTTTATGATGAGTGTAGCCCAGCCTGCTGCTCTCATCTTCTCCTCTGTTATTGCTTAATCCTTGCATGGTATTTTGGCTCAACTGTTACAAGTCTACAAGATGCAGGTGCCTGTATGTCGTGTACTTAACGTGGAAATGCTGTGTCCATGTGTGAAGAGGAGCGTGACGTCAAGCACCTGTCATTTCTGCTAAACCACAAATGCTACACAGGATACAGAATAAGCCCTGTTCCTTCTTTGATGGGCGCATGTGGGCATTTGTTCAGTCATTCAACATTTTGAGTTAACTTTCCAAACGTACTGTGCTGCGTAGGTTATAGGATGCGTCTGTGGGTTAATTAATATTCGGAAAAGGACCAGCCTCATGGACAACAGCTCTTCCAGTCTTTTCTCTGGGTCTCTAAACAAATTAGAGGGAGACAAAAACACTAGAGCCGAGCTTTGTAATTGAATTACATCTGACATGCTCCTCTGAGAGTATAATTCACAGGAAACTAAAAGGCTGAGGCGAACTACAACATGAACAAATTAGTTTGTTTAGTACTTATCTCGTAACAGGACTGCTGGAAGGGAAAAGGGATTTAGAGGCAGTTTGGAAAAGTGGTGTATTACAAAGATTACCCGTGGCTCTGGTCGTGTATTGTCCTTCATGGAGATTTAATGTGCTTAACTTAGGTTTTCCCTTTTTTTTCTGTTTAATCCTGCTGTGAAATAACACGAAATATGTCCTGTGACAGCTCGAACAGGAACACTTGTCGCTTTGTTTTTGCGAACGTCTCCAGTCACAGTCGGAGGTGGCTATTAAAGGAGCCCCGAGGCAGATGGGATAGAGACATTAGTAAAGTAACCAAGCTCGTCGATATGGGCCCAGGGGAATTGTTCAGATGAAATGAACCAAATCAGCTCAGATTCATGGGAGCATGTCCACAGAAGTCTGTCTGTACATACAGGGGTATATCTAAAACCTAAGGGCTTTATGGCAGGGTGATAGGGGCTTCAAATCAGTCACGATTTTTTCAAAATTTTACCATGAGTAACTTTTTCTCACACTCTTTTTATTCAGAAACTTGGGTTCGTTGCATGTGATCAATGGCGGTAGTGCTCCACTGCACATGGCTTCTTATAGCTACAGTATAAGCTGCTCAGGTTGAGGTTCAGTATCATTCATATCAGTGGTTTCAATTTGAGCAAACACAGTCTAACGTGACTGAACACAAAGTAGGGGACAGTTCATGAACATCTATTTTTGGGAAAGTATAAACTGAATTAATTGACACGAGCTGTTTCCTAAATCTATAGAACTGAGCCATGAAAATGACGATTTACAACTTAAACAAGTTATTTGCCATGAAAGATTAAACCCATAAAACTACAACTTTCTAGCAGTTTCTACACTTAAACAGCAAAAAAAAAACATGTAAACATTGTTTTGTTTGGACAGATCCAGCCTAGCTGTTTCCCTCTGTTCACAGTCTTTGTGTTTATAAAAGCTAACCAGCTGCTGGATGTAGCTTTCTGCGTACCATGCCGAGCTGACAGTGATCGTGTGTAACGATGATCACTTTCTCATCATGGAGGAAAAAAGATTAAAAACAACTGAATAAGCACATCACTTACCTGGAAGGCATGGGTGACTTAACATAAAGGGTTATTCACCAAATCTGCTGAGATATCCCTTGGAGTCAAACAGGACAATTAAAGACATAAAGTGGTGTTTGATATTTGGTCTTTTCTGTGTAGTTGGCAGCTTAAAAGAAGCTTTTTTTTTATCTTCAGCATCTCACATTAAGTAGGTTAGGTTCTTGTGGACAGAGGGAAACTGTACTGAAGCAGTGTTGGACTTTTCCTCTGTTTTGACTACGAGATCCAGTTTGTGTTTGTACCAGCTTAATCCCACTGTAAAAGACTAAGACCTCTGCTGGCTGTGAGCTCGGGACAAGAAAAAAAAAAAAGCTATCAGAAATATTTTAATTAATCTTCCACGAGGACATTATTATCACCATCTTCAAATTCACAAGCTCCTTCCGTTCTTGTTCATGAGCAGCAGATTGATAAGTGGGTAGATCAGTGATCTTTTCCACATGCAAGGCTTGTGCTGTGGCTCAGTGTTATCATCAAGGCCGCAGAGTTTCTTAAAGCAGCTGGGGATAGTCAAGGATCTCAGTGGAAACATTTATCCCCTCAGTGGTCGCGGGGCCCGTAGGCTGAAGCTGAGCCCTCATCTGAAGGAAGGTGATTTCACTAACTGAATTTCCTCTCTGAGGTTTCCTGCAGTTGTGATGTTGTTGCTATGAGAAGACAACACTCAGTTTCTAAGGAAACACACAAAACAGAGGTTGCACACTACTGGCTTCATTTGCAACACCACAGGCAAATTTGCTATTCACATAGTGACTGCAAGCCCTCCCTCATGAAAGTGCTGTTAAAGTGCACATTTACGCTGGTGTAAACACTCCCTGATGTGCCACAACAACTCATGTCCATGATGTTTGTGTGAGTGTGTGTGTGGGTGTGTGTGTGTCTGCCTTTGTGGGTGTGAATGCTTCTATGTGAACATTGGATGTGGTTAAAAGGTGTTGTTTCAGATGAGCTGCTTAAAACTATATATTTCAGATTTCACAGTTGCATGGCGTCTGACAGTGGAGGAAATTAGCACTGGTGTGCTACCTTCCTTCTTTACATATTATGAAACCACTATAGCTAGCAGAAGGAAACCCGTCATGCTCTGACGCCTTGTGGACATACGTGTGTCTGTGTTCGGTTCCGCGCCGGTCTGTCAACCGCAGAAGATGTTTCGCTCGTGTGAAAAAAAAAAAAATCATAATGCTCCCATGCCACAATGAAAGCCTCTTATCTTTTGTTCCACTCTTCGTCTAGCTAAATAAGCCTGTTTATACCACTTTATAGTTCCTGAGCCACACCTAACGAATCTGTGAGCCATTTCCTTTGTGTGAAGAATAAACTATGATGTGAATGGGGCTACAATTATGCGAATCTGTCGACTCCCTTCCTATGTGGGTGGTCAAGGCAGGAAGCAGACTGTGCGTTCACTCCGAGCGCTCGCAGAGACATACAGAGCTTAGTCACAATTTCCACGCTCGTTCATTAAAGTGGCTGCTCCTGGCAATCGAACAGCCTCTTCCAGGGAGACGGCGCGCTGATAGCAGGCGATGCTACAGACCAGACCTGCGGCCAGTAAAAGAGGATGTAACTAATGCTCCGAAGCAGGAGGAGGAAGCGGCGATAGCAGAGATAATTTCATTTTATTTTGATGGTAACTCGAGGCTAGCGTTGCCATTCATGAGTGGTCAAACTTAGAACAAGATCTGGTTTGTCACCACGCGCCAAGACACAGTCCAACAGTCCAACACTGCGCTCTAATAATACCACAGATCACAGGACATAACAGATAAGGAGAAATTTGTCTCCCAAATTGAGCTTTGAGTCTTCATTATCTGCCTGCAGTGTGAGTCACAGTGCCAGACTCTCACCCCACTGACAGCCCTCTAATGAGGATTTTTGGATCAGGCTCCACATTTTTTTTTATCTCCAGCTGCCCGGCCAGAGCAGAATGGGACAAAACAACTGGTTTCTGTTGTCAGGTGTCTTCTTCACAGCTTGTGCGTTATTTATTTTTTTTTTATTGTATTCTGTTTTTCTCATTGTGTTACTCAGCGAGGGTGAGAAGGCAGAGCCATGTGATCATAACAAGCACAGTCACTGTTTGTGCTGCTGCCACTGCTGCACTTGCCTTGTGGTTTTAACTGGCTGATCTGATCATTCATGACAGCCAAAATGTTTCCCTGTTCGCTGTCATGCTCCAGCCTGCACCTTCTGGAAAAGCCACATAAAAACAAACGAGGCTCGCAGAGAATTTAAAACATCGCCGGGCTTTCTTCTCGGTCTTGATCTGTGTTTGTAATAAATGGCTGAAATGACTTTAAGGCATTCCTGTGTATTTATTACGACAGAGCAAATCATCTGCAGTGTGTGCGCAAAAATTTACACAATCGGAAATCTCCTTGCATAAGGCCATTTTAATGCTGCTGGTCCATGACATTGATTGCACATGATACAATGACTGCATTCATACTATTGTTCAGATCATCCAGTTCAGTTGTGGTTAGCAATCTACACATTTATTGATGTTCAAACAAAACTATTGTCACTTTAAATGTATTTATTATTTAAAGTATTATTCAGAGAGGTGAATGAATTCAGACCAAACTTAACATTAAACTTTGTGTTTGTTTGTCCTTTCTGTGCAGGAATCCTCTTCTCTACGCTGGTGTTTGGGCCTGCGTGTGGCTTCATCCTCGGCTCCCTCTGCACTAAATTCTACGTGGATGCTATTTTCATTGACACTAGTGAGTTTCATGTTTTTTCCAGAGTCGCATTATTCCTCTTGACCCTTTTTGTTCGTGTGATATATGGACTGCTCCCTGTGCCTCTCTGCAGGTATGCTGGGCATCACTCCAGACGACCCGCGGTGGATCGGAGCCTGGTGGGCAGGCTTCCTCCTGTGTGGTGCCTTACTCTTTTGCTCCGCTCTCTTGATGTTTGGCTTCCCACAGTCGCTGCCGACCAAAGAGAGAGAGGAGGGGGCAGACAGCGAGCAAGTTATGCTCCCTCCCTCTCTGAGTCAAGACTATGAGACTCCAAAGCCCAGCAATGGGGTTGCACATAACCATGAGCCTGCCAACAGCCCCACCTGCTGTCAGCAACTCAGGGGTGAGCACACAGATCCAGTGTAGTACTGCAGTGTTTTAATGCATGCAGCTCCCTTAAATAAATGTGCAATTAATGCCATATATTTATTAATGTAACAGGAATAAGCATTAAGCTGCTTTAATTTAGTCAAACCTAAAAAATACTTAACCTGTAAGTAATAATTCTGCAGTAATTTCATCACATATTTTACCTCATTATTATACATTACACTATCATATGTTATACATTTACTGCTGCATCTTGGTTATCATTAACATTTTACCATGTGTTTATAACATTTAACACAGTTTAATTTATGAAATTGCTTATTATTATTATTATTTATTGTCACACGTTCACTACTTACCAGCCAGTTGTGAAAAAAATGGGTTAGGGTTAGAGTAAACATATGAAGTAGTATCAAAGGGAGGTCCTCAGGTAAAGTACATCAGAAGTGTTTGTACTTGTACTTGTACATAACTAAAATGGACTTAGTCTGCAGTTTGTTTGACCGCGGGAGATGCTCACATGTTTTAAAAGTAGAAGCACTCAACATAATGAAATATTGCCAATACATAAACTACATGATCCTAAACTAGATTTCAGTCACTGGAATTCACAAATGTGTGAAGTGAAAAATGAAGAAACATTTTGAAAGCTCTCCACTGAGATTTCATCGGCCGCAGGAGAGTCCTGTCCATCTCGCACATCCTGATTTATTTCTTTTTGTCTAGTGATCCCCAAGGTGACCAAGCACCTCCTGTCGAACCCAGTCTTCACCTGCATCATCCTGGCCGCCTGCATGGAGATCGCTGTCGTGGCCGGCTTCGCTGCCTTTCTGGGGAAATACCTGGAGCAGCAGTTTAACCTCACCACCACATCAGCAAACCAGCTGTTAGGTTTGTATTCAGAGCCGCAAAACACACTCAGACATGTTCACACACTTGTTGCAATCAACTGTGTGTTTTTTTTTCCTTTTTAAGGTATGACAGCTATTCCATGTGCTTGTCTGGGGATCTTCATGGGCGGTCTGCTGGTAAAGAAGCTGAACCTGTCTGCGCTGGGAGCCATCCGCATGGCCATGTTGGTCAACCTGATATCTACTGCCTGCTACGTCTCCTTCCTCTTCCTGGGCTGCGACACGGGTCCCGTGGCAGGAGTGACGGTCCCATACCCCAACGAGTAAGAGAGAACTTTAGTGCATGGCAGCCATGTTTGTTTACCACTGAATACAGGTCAGGCCAGGAAACGTCAATCAAAAAAAAAAGTGCAGCTGTTTTAAGATGATAAGCAGAAGAGCAGAGCAGAACAAAATATTTCTACTACACAAAGGTTATACCTTTTTCTCAGATTAAACTGGGTAGAGTAGTGATTAGTGAGTGAGTACTAACTATGCAAGAGGTCAAGTCAGGGCTCCAGACTAACTTTTTTCACTTGGAGCACAGTAGCCCCTAACTTAAAATTTTAGGAGCGGAAGCAGAAAATTTAGGAGCACACACCATAAATCGACTTGCAAAGCAAACCTTTTTATTCATATCCTCACACACACTGGCCTGCCACCTGCAATGACAGATTCCAGATTCTTTGAGTGACCCCTTCCACATTTCACCAGTGGTTTAAAAAAATTGGCAAATTTACTGGTTGGATATACACAAGTGAAAATTCACAAAATTTTAGGGGCATAAATGCCCCCATTTAGGGGCAGTCTGGAGCCCTGGGTCAAGTGCACATTTCTTCATTTAAAAAGTAATGTTGCAAAACATTGGGTTGAATGCAGTCACTCTTATCTGGTTTAAATCTGATCAAAGTCAGATCGAAATGGAAATTACGAGGTTAGTAGGTTAGATGTTAATCACAAAGTTGTGTGGTTTCAAAAAGTCCCAGATACAACAGGTTTGTGACAAAGATTTGTAACAAATAACAAATCCCCTGTAGCCTCAGCAGACGAGGAAGTTGTGTTTTGTGTACACAATGCCCAGGAGGAAATAAGTTCAATTCAGAGTCAAAAACCAGCTCAGCAGACAGAGATAAACTGAATATGATAATGAACAGACGATGCAAAATGTGTAACGCTATTGTTGCATACGATTGGGGATTTAAGTGTGTTTAATGCCAGAGTATGTGAAATAAATGCATTGTTAACATTCATGTCCTATGACCCAGTTAGCCTAATGAATAAATATGAGCAGTTGAGCAGCAGTAAAGCAGAGAAAAGCAACACTGCTGTCAAGGCTAGAGGACTCTATCAAGAGTCTGTACTTATCGCTGTCAGTCATTGTGGTGCAGTGGACTTACTTTTTATTCAGACAACTTTGTGTCATGTCATGGGGACATAAAAGCACGTTGTATGCAGAAAGTGGCCTCATGTTCCTGAAAGCAGCACACACTTAAAATAAATAGACTTCATCGAACCAGTCACCAGTCTGATTTTAGAGTTTTCATTTTTCATTTTGGCACATGTCGAGAGAAGATAGATCACTGTTAACTGTCGTTTTAGGCAAAAGCAGTTGAGATAGATTAGAACAAAATTTAAAAACAAAATGTACAAAAGTACACAAAATGAAATGGAAGAAAAAATGTTTGTTTGTTTGTTTCCCAGGGGTATCATGTAATTTAAGTCTTGTTATTTTGAAAGCAGAATTTCTGTCAAAATGGTGCTCATGTCGAAATCGAGACTTTTTGATTTGTTCGCCTGAACCCAGGTGCAGCTGTACAGTCCAGTTTCCATGGAGATGTTACAAGTGCGAGACCACAGACCCGTACTGTCACTGATAAAGTGCTGAGAGTGTTTCCTCAATTCTGTTTTCTGTCTCATACAGATATAGATATAGTTGCTACCTACAGTGAGCAGGAAATAACCAGGTGTGTGTGTGTTTGTTTCCATTCAGGTCACTGGTGAAGGGCAAGACACCAGAAGCTCAGTGCATCAGTCACTGCAGCTGCTTCACCTCCTCCATCAGCCCTGTGTGCGGCTCCAATAATATCACCTACCTGTCGGCCTGCTTCGCAGGTTGCACCCGAGCAGGAAGTGCCCAGACCACAATGAGCTCTATCTCACAGGTCTTTACCCTACAATTACTTTGTGATCAATGAATGATCTGAGAATGGAGTCTCAGTTTCTGCAGGCACAGGATAGTTATCAACTTGATTGTACTGCAGGAGAATTTTAATTAGAGATGATGCAGGGTGAAAACAGCTCCCAGTATTTCACTGTTCTGTCACCAGCTTGCAGTTGCTGGGCACTAAAATGATTTTGATGCTCTCAGCTCAGGAGGACAACATCTCACTATTACTGCTGTCTCACTGCATCAGTTTTAACTGTCCTTTTAATTCCTTAACATGTAAATCATTTAGTTCCACTGTGTTAGTACCAGACTATCTAGACGTGTGTGTCAGATCTAACATTTGTCCCCCGTAACTTCATTCACAGAACCTGAGCGGATGTTCTTGTATATCCTCCGACAACGAATCAGCCACAGCGATTCCGGGGAAATGTCAGATGCCGGGCTGCCAGGAGGCTTTCCTCATCTTCCTGTGCGTGATCTGTGTCTGCAGCCTGGTCGGAGCCATGGCCCAGACTCCATCTGTCATCATCCTCATCAGGTAGATTTTGTGGATGGAAACATATGAGAGGGCAGTGTTTGTGGAGAGTATATGTATGGGTTTCAGCCAATTTTGAAAAGAAAACATTGTCATTTCTTCTGTCTGTTTCTCTTGCAGGACCGTGAGCCCTGAACTGAAGTCATACGCACTTGGAGTGTTGTTTCTTTTGCTTAGACTCCTTGGTAAGAACTGTTTAATCTCTTTTCACACCAAGAACAAATAAAGAACCACACAGCATTTGTTGATGACAGTGGAAAAACAAATAGAGGTGGGAGCAGTAATGAATGAATGAAGAAGTAATCCCAAAGCACACAGACTCACTGTACATAAAGATCCATGGGCTGATATTACTTTCTAAATTTCCTGTGAAATTGGGAAATGTTTTGACAATGTCAAATACAGTATGAGATGACAAACTGGTGGTGTTTGAACCTTAACTATTAGGACACAGACCCTATTATTTTTCTGCTATTACCCCTTTTGTCCAAGCTATGTGGCTTCATATTTAACATCTTGACATGAGAGTGGTATAAAATTTATCATCTAACTCTGGGTAAAAATCTATTAATTAATTAATTAATCAAATCTATTATTAACATATATCCTGAACTATTCCTCTAAGAATGATTTCAAACACTTGTACCACATGCACCGATCAAGCATAACGTTATGACCACTGACAGGTGAAGTGAATAACAATGAACAACACTTCATCATGGCACCTGTTAGTGGATGACATATATTAGGGATGATGTGTTAGAAACAGGAAAAATGGACGAGCGCAAGGAGTGAGTTTGACAAGGGCCAAATTGTGATGTCTAGACGTTAATGCTGGTTCTGATAGAAAGGCGTCAAAATACACAGTGCATCACAATTTGTTATGTATTTGGCAGCAAAAGGGACCAACACAATATTAGGCAGGTGGTCATAAATGTTTTGCCTGAGCGGTGGATATGGTTACAGGGGGGCTGGGGTCAAGCCTAGCTGACACTGGGCCGGCATACAGAGACAAACAACCGCTCACACACCCACATTCACACCTGTGGGCACTTTAGAGTCTCCATTTAACCTAATGTGCACGTGTTTGGACTGTGGGATGAAGCAGGCAGTGCTAACCACTGCACCACTGCACTAATTTGAACATTTAAGCTTTAAAAGTCTGTGTGTAACAGTAGAGCAGCTGTACAATCTGTACCGAAATTGCTAGTTTCATGGAGATCAAGAGAACAGCAGAGATCCAGACATAACAAAAGCACGTGCTGAATCTGTGACAGTCACACATAGAATGAAGTTGAAGTTTAATATCGGCCACTGGGACGAGATATTTAAGTCTTAAAATCCTCTAGAAGTAATTCTGCTTATAAATGAGAGATGAGCACAAGATCAGTGTTTAAATGAGTGAAAGAGTCTTGAGGTCTAGTCTGATGAGCAGGTATGAGGAAGAATTTGAGAAGTGAAGTGATATAGCTACCGTTTGGGGACAGTCATGAAATAATCTATAAATAAACTAATGATTTTCGCACTAACCTGTATTGTACATAAAGTGATTTTTATGGAGTTTGTGGCCTCTCTCTGTTCTACAGGCTTCATCCCTCCTCCTCTGATCTTTGGTGCTGGGATTGACTCCACTTGCCTTTTCTGGAGCACAGACTGTGGCGACAGGGGAGCTTGCTTGCTGTACGACAACGTAGCTTACAGACAACTATACGTGAGCCTCGCCATCGTTCTGAAGGGCATCGCCTTCCTCCTCTACACCACAACCTGGTATTGCTTACGCAGGAACTACAAGAAGTACATCAAAGGTCACGAGGGCTACTTGACACCCGCCGAGTTTTACCCCTCTCTCACAGATGGCCCCAAACTAGTGGACAGGACAAAGTTTATATACAACCTAGAGGACCACGAGTTTTGTGAAAATATGGAGTCGGTTTTATAGTTCAGAAAAGAAGAAAAGGACAAAGTGGGACATTCAATATTCTCTCAAAGGAATAATATTTTATGGTTTTATTCTTCTTTTCTTGAAAGGATGAAACAAATTGTTTTTTGATAAAGGCGATCTATTTAACAGCCTGTTCAGGTCAAAGGAGACGTAGCGCTCATCTTCACTACGGTAAACTTTCGAAAGGGTCCATTTTTAGGCGTTTACGTTTTCAGCGAGGTGTTGTCCAGTGTTTGCCGACGAATTCCTGTGTTGACTTGGTGGTAGAAGACCTCTACAGTACTGCCTGGCTCAGTCCTAGTTGATTATTAGTGGAGTGGACATGATGCTACTACAACTATAGTTGCCATATTATTTTAGGTCTGTCATGATCCCAGTGATCTGTGTGACAAATGACAGTTTCCTTTCACTCAGTGCACTCAGCGTGTTCTGTCCGTCCTTCTCGAAAATGAGATTTTTACGATTTAAAAAGAAAAAAGTTTGGGTGGTTCTTCAGTTATTCATATTTAAAAGTTGCCAAGTGTTTACAAACTAATAGTCTATCACTTTAATGCATTTTTTTTGTTGATGGAGAAAGGTTTGTTATAAAAAGAGAACAGAAACACTGACTGGGTTGTTATAGTGGCCTACTAGATGTTTTAACTGTCAGGAAATTGAGTTAATGACTAGAAAAAGAAAAAGATAGTGTTCTCATGTCATCATGCACTGTTCAGTTTCTTGTTCTCTTGCTGGATGATAGACACTGTTTTTGATACTGCTAAGACTTGACTGACGTCTCGTCTCATAGGTGCAAATGTGCAATTCATATCTGATACGTCCATGTTTATTAATAGTCTTGTGTCAGACTGCAGGTTTGTTTTACATGGTAGCGGTTTGTGTCATTTCCATGTTTGTTTTTTACATCTGCAGAGTTTATTCAGCCTAATATGTCTTAATAAGGGATTATTCAATTAAGAATGTTAATTTTATTTCCTTTTATTTTTGCACTTAGCTGAAGAGCAAAGGAGAAAATCAAGAGTAATATTTTTATGTGTTTTGACATTCAAGTGAAAAAAAAAAAAGATTAGGAGTAATATATTTATTTCAATAGGCCCAGAATGTTTTATTAGAGTGTGTTTGAGAGGAGGGTTTAATTTACATGTAATCTAATTGTCTGAGAAGTGTGTGTCTGAGGTCACAAAAGATTGGGGACAATTCATAGCATTGAACGTAGTATGTTGCACAACTGGGGAAAAAAATACACAATCTGTGTCTTCAAGCTAGGCCTGTAATATTTGGGATAAAGGTGTCAGAAAGCTACAGGAGGATGTGTTCAAGGTCAAACTAAGCGAACAAGGCTTTGAATTTATTCCTGGACGTGCTTTTGAAGAACGCTTTGACGTGACTCTGCACATACGACCTGCTACTCTACTGATCTCTCTGCAGTTACAGTTTTGACATAGTCCCTTTTCTTACACTTTTTGTATGGCAACATATCATTTATTTTACTCTGGAAATAAATTATTTTTCAGAAAATAAACTGAAGCTAAATGTTTTTGCCTTTTTTTTTTAACGACTTTGTCGGTGGAGAGAGCTGAAACACACTTGCCAATAAATTTACGAGTGAAAAGATCAATGAAAACAAAGACAAAAAATCCAGTGAAATACAACATATAACACAAATGATGTTGTGCATGAAACTGAAGCATGACACAGGACAAAAATACTTAAAGTTCAAATAACATGTTTCCACAGTGACTCTGGAAACCCTAAACCATTTTAACTTGAGACAGCAACACTTCAGCCAAAGTAAGCAGCTCAATAATAGACTCATTTAATTATTGTTATTAAATTAACTTCTTTTTTTTTTATCATTATTACTAATGAGCGGCAAGGCAGAGAATAAATTAGGCATATGTCTATCAAGCTAATTATATAGATACAACTTTTTTTTAACAAATTCTATTTAACCAACTATTTAATAAAAGGTTTTCAGGGCTGTGTTTCAGAAATGCAAGTTTTTAATTTTCTGTAAATGTTTTAGATCCAAAAGAAACATAGTGCACGTCACATCATGTCCTATATATAAATCATACATTATCAAATACTATATTCCTATCAGTGAAATGAAAATTATCCCTGAGCTCGTCACAATAATACTTTGATAGACCTGTATTATTTTACATCACATTTTCTTTAACCTTTGAACATTCTAGTTAAACTAC